>CM060602.1:2153945-2191445 GCA_030578255.1 Tiaroga cobitis
GTTAGTTAGTAGTGTGTTAAACTGGTGGTTATGGTAATTAGGGGCGGGACATTTCACAAACACGCTCGAAGCGCTCGACTAATCACAAAACACTACTTCAGCCGACCAATCAGAGCACAGTGTGCTTTTCAGAAGGAGGGGCTTCATAGAGACAGGAAGTAAACAGAGCGTTACTGACAGACTGGGAAGAGAGGAGCCGCAACAATGGAGAATATGAGGAGAATAATCAACATTCAAGCAGGAAAACCTGTTCTAGTAGAGCCTGAAACTACATTTTACAGGAGTGAAAGGGAATAATTGTAACGCAGAGTGTTTCAGAAACAAGGAAGAGGAGGATCCAAGTGCTGTTTGGCAGTTTATTAGCAAAATAACATCCAGGCAACAACCAGAGTAAATCCAAACACGGGATAAACCAGACCTGAAAACAACTCACACAAAACATCTAAGGACAACACCAGACAAAGACCATGAGAAACACTTGGGTATATATACACTCAAGGGGAGATTGGCAAACAAGACACAATCAGGAACTAATCAACAAGGAAAACTACAAAGGACTACAAAACATGGCAGAGAACAAGAAAATAACATACCAGTCCACACAAGACAAGGCGAACACAACAACACCGGATCATCACAATAATAGATCCTCTATAAAAACACACACTCATATTGTGTCAACAGTGGTCTTATTTGGTTTTATTTCCCCAAAAGGATTTTATGAGAAACAATGAGAGCTCTGTCAGAGAAATGTCTACTTTCTAAATCTTTGGCTCATTTCACACTGATTATTTAAATATATAAACGTGGTAGCCTATATAACATAATCCACCTCTGCAACCCTCATAGGCCCTTTAGTATTAATCATAGAAAGAGCATTGAACAGGTCTGTGATTTTAAAACAGACATTTTGTCACATCTCTTCATGCAAACAAGAACTTAATCCAGATAAGAAGCTCTTACTGAGAATCTGTCCAATTTTATTTATTTATTTCGTTGTTTTGGAAAAGGCGTTCATCCATTAGCAATTACCTCAGAATAAGACTTCAGGGACTCAATTAAATTTATATGTACAATGACAGATATTGCATTGGTCAAAAGGCTATTTTGAATGTCATTTGCCTCATTTTTTAGATTTGCAGAGTTAACTTTCAGCTTTATTCCCACTGCGTCTGGAAAACATCACGACAACATGTGACGTCAGACCTGGATGGTTCGCTTGTTTAAACAATGCTTTTTATAGTTCCTAATGTTTTCTTTTTTCTTTCATCAAGAGTGATATGCAAAGTTCCTTCCCTAGACTGACTTCTCTTGTGTTGCTGAACAAATGCACACTGTAATCCAAACAGAAACAGATAGAAGAAACACAAATGGAGCATTTCACAAATGAGGTACTCTTTCCTGTGAGCTTTTTATTTTCTGTTTTAAAGAGAATGCATTAGAAGCACAATTCCCATGTTTTTGTTTTGTTTGTTTTTTGCTGCAAGAACCGCTTCAGCAGATTCACACACACACACACAGACACACACACACACGCACACACACACACACACACACACGCACACACACACACACACACACCACACTTTTCAGTTTAATTCACATACTCTGAAGATTTGTTCAAATATAATTTGCCTGATTTATATTAGCCTTTTATTCCTTAAAACATGGTGTAAAGGATTTATTCTTCTTCTGTTGACAGTATTTTCTGATTTATTAAGTGATAAACAAAGAAATCTCAAAAAAAAAAAAAAAAAAACCTGTATATGTCAACAAAATCAACCAAGAAATATAGCTGCAAGCAGCAACACGGGGCCAAGCCCTGCAAGGCACCGCAATTAGAACAATTACAGCAAAGTTCAAAGGCTTGGCACCGCAATTAGAACAAGTACAGCAAAGTTCAAAGGCTTGGCACCGCAAGCAGAACAAGTACTGCAAGCTGCAAGTACAGCAAGCACAGCAAGCACAGCAAGTACAGCAAGTACAGCAAGTACAGCAAGCACAGCAAGTACAGCAAGTACTGCAAGTACAGCAGCGCATCAAGCATTTAAGCACCAATAGCAGTGCAGAGCCGCAAGAACAAAAACAGCACAAATTGAATATACATGTAAATGAAGCTCAGCGAGCATTTAAGCACCAGTAGCAGTGCAGAGCCGCAAGAACAAAAACAGCACAAATTGAATATACATGTAAATGAGGCACAGCGAGCATTTAAGCACCAACAGCAGAGCAGAGCCGGAAGGAATTGAAATGACAACTTTATACATAATTTTAAAGTCGTCCCACGTGGGACTCGAACCCACGACCAGAATGGTTCGGGAATCGAGATGCATGGTTTAGCTGATTGCGCCACTCAGAGGACGTGAATTTCAAAACAGCAGAGGAGAGGGTTCAGTGTGAGAATGAGTTCACAAAAAAGTTCCATGACATGTTAACCAGATTAGCATGCTAAGCTAGCTTATTGCTAATTTAGCTTATGACGTGGTACATCCAATCCTGGCAAAATAGATATCATCGGATTCGACATGATGCAAGGAATCGATAGACACCAATTTTATGATTTTGTGACAAACTGTTCACAACTTACAGCCTCTTAGCCAATTTTGGGTTGACCTTGTTAAATTTGTGACATCATAACTTTTTTATTACAGTATAGCAAAAAAATCGGGAACAGTACTTTTATGCGGCTCGGTCCGAAGATCATTTGAGCAAATTTTGGACAATTTTGGACAAGTTTTGAAGGAGGAGTAGCGAAAAAACTGTTTTACGTTCGCTCCAATATGGCGGCCAGTCACATTGTTGGAAAATAGCATATGAGATATCGTTGAAATCGGCATAAGCCAAGGAATATATTGACATAAAGAAATCAAATTTCAAACAATGATAGCAAAAGTTATAAGCGTTTTTTCAAAAAACAATGATATCTCTTGAACACTAGGTGGCGCTGTGATCAAACTTCTCATGTCGCTTTAGGACATGGTGTCGGTCATCCCTACCAAATTGTGTGCTGATATGTCAAATAGTTTAAAAGATATTGCAATTTATGACAAAATTCAAAATGGCGGACACGTGGTACATCCCATCATGGCAAAATCGATATCCACGGATTCGGCATGACGCAAGGAATCCATAGATACCACAATTATGAATTTCTGACAAACTGTTGAAAAGTTATTGGCCAAAATAGCAATTTGTCGTATCTCATAACCCGTAGGTGGCGCTATTCCCAACTTTGGCATGGGACCTCAGAACATGCTTCCGATGAAGTGTACCAATTTTCGTTTCGATTGATCAAACTTTGGCCGAGATACAGCCTCTTAGCCAATTTTGGGTGGACCTCGTTAAGTTTGCGACATTATAACTTTTTTTTTTCCAGTATAACAAAAAAATCGGGAACAGTACTTTTATGCGGCTCAGTCTGAAGATCATTTGAGTGCATGTTTGGAGAAAATTGGACAAAATTTGAAGGAGGAGTAGCGAAATAACTGAATACTGTACATTTCAAAATGGCCACTACTGTAATGGGCGGGGTCTTAATGTAAGGTATTGGTTGTGATCAGCATGATGAGTGGAATCAGGTGTACTAAATTTCATGTCTCTAGATCAAAGGGTTCAAAAGTTATAACCATTTCAATGTTGAATTTTTGAACTGGTGGTGGCGCTATAGAGTTGGTCCTAGAGGGTCAAAAATTGGTCCAATTACTATTCATTAGCATCACTACAAGTGTGCCAAATTTCATCATTTTCCTATGTACGGTTCATAGGGCTGCCATAGACTTCCATTTGCGGAAGAATAATAATAATAATAATAAATATAGCTGCAAGCAGCAACACGGGGCCAAGCCCTGCAAGGCACCGCAATTAGAACAAGTACAGCAAAGTTCAAAGGCTTGGCACCGCAATTAGAACAAGTACAGCAAAGTTCAAAGGCTTGGCACCGCAAGCAGAACAAGTACTGCAAGCTGCAAGTACAGCAAGCACAGCAAGCACAGCAAGTACAGCAAGTACAACAAGTACAGCAAGTACAGCAAGCACAGCAAGTACAGCAAGTACTGCAAGTACTGCAAGTACAGCAGCGCATCAAGCATTTAAGCACCAATAGCAGTGCAGAGCCGCAAGAACAAAAACAGCACAAATTGAATATACATGTAAATGAGGCACAGCGAGCATTTAAGCACCAACAGCAGAGCAGAGCCGGAAGGAATTGAAATGACAACTTTATACATAATTTTAAAGTCGTCCCACATGGGACTCGAACCCACGACCAGAATGGTTCGGGAATTGAGATGCATGGTTTAGCTGATTGCGCCACTCAGAGGACGTGAATTTCAAAACAGCAGAGGAGAGGGTTCAGTGTGAGAATGAGTTCACAAAAAAGTTCCATGACATGTTAACCAGATTAGCATGCTAAGCTAGCTTAATGCTAATTTAGCTTATGACGTGGTACATCCAGTCCTGGCAAAATAGATATCATCGGATTCGACATGATGCAAGGAATCGAAAGACACCAATTTTATGATTTTGTGACAAACTGTTCACAAGTTACAGCCTCTGAACCAATGTTGGGTCGACCTTGTTAAATTTGCGACATCATAACTTTTTTTTTTCCAGTATAGCAAAAAAATCGGGAACAGTACTTCTGTGCGGCTCGGTCCGAAGATCATTTGAGCAAAGTTTGGACAATTTTGGACAAGTTTTGGAGGAGGAGTAGCGAAAAAACTGTTTTACATTCGCTCCAATATGGCGGCCAGTCACATTGTTGGAAAATAGCATATGAGATATCGTTGAAATCGGCATAAGCCAAGGAATATATTGACATAAAGAAATCAAATTTCAAGCAATGATAGCAAAAGTTATAAGCGTTTTTTCAAAAAACAATGATATCTCTTGAACACTAGGTGGCGCTGTGATCAAACTTCTCAGGTAACTCCGGGCCATGCTAATGGTGATCCATACCAAATGTGGTGAAGAAATTTCAAATAGTTTAAAAGATATTGCAAATTATGACAAAATTCAAAATGGCGGACACGGGGTACATCCCATCATGGCAAAATCGATATCCACGGATTCGGCATGATGCAAGGAATCCATAGATACCACAATTATGAATTTCTGACAAACTGTTGAAAAGTTATTGGCCAAAATAGCAATTTGTCATATCTCATGACCCGTAGGTGGCGCTATTCCCAACTTTGGCATGGGACCTCAGAACATGCCTCCGATGAAGTGTACCAATTTTGGTTTCGATTGATCAAACTTTGGCCGAGATACAGCCTCTTAGCCAATTTTGGGTGGACCTCGTTAAGTTTGCGACAGTACAACTTTTTTTTCCAGTATAACAAAAAAATCGGGAACAGTACTTTTATGCGGCTCAGTCCGAAGATCATTTGAGCACATGGTTGGAGAAAATTGGACAAAATTTGAAGGAGGAGTAGCGAAATAACTGAATACTGTACATTTCAAAATGGCCACTACTGTAATGGGCGGGGTCTTAATGTAAGGTATTGGTTGTGATCAGCATGATGAGTGGAATCAGGTGTACTAAGTTTCATGTCTCTAGATCAAAGGGTTCAAAAGTTATAACCATTTCAATGTTGAATTTTTGAACTGGTGGTGGCGCTATAGAGTTGGTCTTAGAGGGTCAAAAATTGGTCCAATTACTATTCATTAGCATCACTACAAGTGTGCCAAATTTCATCATTTTCCTATGTACGGTTCATAGGGCTGCCATAGACTTCCATTTGCGGAAGAAGAAGAATAATAATAATAATAAGAAAACTAACAGATACAATAGGTGCCTTTGCACCTTCGGTGCTTGGCCCCTAATAATAATAAGAAAACTAACAGATACAATAGGTGCCTCTGCACCTTCGGTGCTTGGCCCCTAATAAGAAAACTAACAGATACAATAGGTGCCTCTGCACCTTCGGTGCTTGGCCCCTAATTATGAACCTGACTTTATCCAGTGTTCAGATTTCTCATCTGGAAATGCATGCAAATTAGTGTATATTTACTTACATAATACCTCATTTGCATATTCAAACTTGTAATACAAAACAATTGTCTTAAGGGGTTAGTTCACCCAATGAAATGAAAATGATCCAGTAATTTACTCGCACTCAAGCCATCCTAGGTGTATATGTCTTTCTTCTTTCAACCGAACACAATCTGAGTTTTATTTAAAAATATCCTGACTCTTCCAAGCTTTATAATGGGAGTGAATGGAGTCTGAGATTTTGAAGCCCCAAAAGCGCATCCATCCATCATAACAGTAATCCGTACGCCTCCAGGGGTTAATAAAGGCCTTCTGAAGCGAAGCCATGCGTTTTTGTAAGAGAAATATACATATATTTATAACTTTATAAACTATAATTACTGGCTTCCGGTAACGGCCGTATGCGAGTCTATTCTGGCTTAAAAGTTAGCTTTAAAAACATCCCTCCACTTCTCTACACACCCACTTTACATCCAGAAATTTACCATACATTTTAATGTGTGTATTTAGATGCACAAATATGACTTTTTAGCCTCTGTTGTTTATGACTTGTAGGTGGTTATGACCTGTTTGTGTGTGGTATCTCATGAAGACGCAGCGATGCACTGAGGTTAGTTACAGGCCTGAGGATAGCAGCTCGAGTTCTTCCCCGTAACCAGAGACGCTCATCCTTTCCACAGCAACCCTGAATCACACACAGCATAACTGCAGAATCAGATAAACACGATAAAACATCGCACTTTTTCACTGTTGACTGAATGAAAACAGTCGGGCTAATGTACATCTTCATCAGTCTGAGTCTCTGTACATTTTAAGCAAGATTGGCATCTTAATTATGCAGCCTTTTAATATTCCTTTCTTTGATCTGATGCAATATTGCAGCATCTTTCACAAACAAGTCACGCACAACAAGCTCAGTTAAAAATGTAATCCAGGATGTTGGACGAGCTGAGAGAAATAGTCAATTTTAATACTGTATTACTAATACTAACATTTCATTCAATCCTGAAATATAATGATGGAATCGTTTTTTTTTTTTTTTTATGTGTGTGTGTGGATTATTTTACCCAATATTTATGCATGCTTTGCATTTTTACTAAATACTTTACTTTAATAATTACTTCAGCAAATGTGTTTTAGTCTCTCAGGTTTGCTTTTGTTAACACTGTCGGTCAGGTATAGTGTTGCTGATGCATTATTATTATTAAATGCAATAGAGCATTTCATTTGTATGGAAGCTTGTTTAAAAAAAAAAAGAAGGTAATTGTGACTTTATATCGCGCAATTCTGAGAAATAAAGTCATTGTGAGAAAAATCACATAGGCCTATATCTTATACAATGTTTTGTTCTGTGGCGGAGACAAGTTTCCATATATTTGAGAACTGCCATGAACAACAACCAGCATAAAACAATGACAGATTGATATTCATCTGTTTCAGATTAAACTGAACGCACTTACTGATGCCACTCACTCGACATTTCACTTTGAAAGTGTCGCGAAACGTGCAAGAAGCAACGTAATATCCTTTTTCACATATGAGACTGGATTGATTGACTAGCTAACAGCTTAAAAAGGTGCAAGTAGGCCTACTTTATTTTACTTTTACAGGAGCACATTTACTCTGCGAAATTACAGCTATGAGGCTTAAAGACCGTAAAGACTGTGAATCAGACACAACAGTCAGCGGGAAAATAACATTTTGGGATCAGCCTGAATCTCCATAAGCCTTGCTAACCCGATCACACTAAATGCTTCTCTATAGCACGCAGTGTGTTTATCGTGCAATTTATACGCGAAAATTAGTTTTTAAGTGCATAGGACACGCATGGGGTGGTTTGGTTTAGTAGTGGTGTGGGGTGCGTGTGTATTGTACGTTTGGGTAGAATTGGTGCGTGTGTATTACACGCAAATGAACTGCGTATCAAATGCACGCGAAAACTGCGTATCATATGCATGTAAAAACTCATTTTCGCGTATGAATTGCACGATAAAACACACGCAGGTCAGAAACACACTCTTCTGCTCATCTTCCTCTCTGTATATTCAGCTGATAGCGAGACACACACACACACACACTGTGCCAACTGCATCACAATATTAACAGAGCCGGATCACTGCGGACTGACCAGCGGGATGTAACTGGATCTGTACAGAGAAATATTCCAGTTCGAACTCAAAGATCCTTCCCTGCATTTCCATGTGTGACGCAAACACCAAAAAACAAAGTTCCCTGGAGGGATTTAAACAGTTCACTGTCCTTAGTGCATATTGATGGTTGTTTCTTTAGAATTGCATTTTGTGTATACCAATGCTGTTTATATAACACAACAGAATTCACTTATTGCATTTTCTTTTTTTTACCTCAAGGCAAGCTTGTAAATGTATGTGTGCAAAGAAATGTAAAAAGTGTGACTCCGCAAGCCACGGGAGAAGTTTAGCTGGGAAAATTAATAATAAATATATCACATAGTCCACCCACATATGTATCCAAAGTAACTTCTATTTATATCCATCACATGAAGACAGAAAGAACCACCTGATCCCTCTTAGCAATGCACATGTTTATAGGACAGTGGGTTACGGGGTCTTGAAATGAATAATTTGTTCCAGCATATCATATCTGAGGTCAGTATTATTATACAGTTGCATATGCTGCACTTATATGGATTTAGAAGACAAGACTTTTTTTTTCTGTTCCAGATTGTCCAAAACATAATCAAGGACAGAGAGACTAACACATTCAGCTGAACGTACTTAAGGTTATTCACAAACAAAACTAGATTAGCACTTTCTGAAATAAAGAGAAATGGGCGTTGATTATTATCAGTGTTATTTTAGCTTCATTGCAACACTTTACAATAAGGTTCCATTATTTAACATGAACTAACACTAAAAAATACTTTAAAGCATTTATTAATCTTAATTTTAGCATTTACTAATACATTATTAAAAAAAAAAAAGTCTAACATGAACTAACAATGAACAGTTGTGTTTTTATTAATAACTAAACTAACGTTAACAAAGATGAATAAATACTGTATCAAATGTATTGCTCATTGTTAGTTAATGCATGAACTAATGTATGGGATCTCTTACTCTTTTACTTTTTATTAATATTTTTAATTAAAACGTTTTTTTTTTATTCTGTTTTCATTTTAATAGGGCTTTTACTAGTTTTAGGCTAAGGCACGTTTGTAAAATATACTTAGATAGGCCTAATCCTGGCTTAATATAAACCTATTGAACTTTACTTAAAGTCCCCCTGTGGTGAAATCCAGCTTTTACTGTTGTTTATATGTGTTTTTAATACGCTTTAAGACACACCATGTGTAAGTTCATAAGTCGACAGCATTGCTGAGTATTTTCTGCTTAAAACTGCAGTGAACCAAAGACAGTCTCAAACACACGGTTTGAAATCGCTGGTGTTTCTGACGTCACAAACGACCTTGTAACCAATCAGATCAACGTGTGATCGTCAACCAGTGGATCTCTGAGCTGAGTGAGTGAGTCGAGGCGGGGCTCATTTGCATATTCATAGAACCGCGCATACTAAATGAGGCAAGGGTGTCGAGTTACATTCAAGATATTTTAAGGCATGAAGAATTTTTTTTCACAAATTTTTTTTTTAAATATGTCATTTTGGTGAACAAAAATTAGTTTTAAGGGATACAATGATTGACCACGGGGGGACTTTAAGTATACTTTATAAAATAAACTTGAAGTACACTTATGTTTTGTATAGGGTGTTCTTGTTTTGATCTCAACACACACTGGACTTGATCTCGGTTTTGACTACTAGAATGCAAACCCTGTAGTTAGCATAAATGACGAGTTCTTTAAAGGGGTCATATAACGGTACATGCACTTTTACAAGTTGATTGTACTGAAATATGTGTTGGCAGTGCCTGTACACAACCATCACAAATTTATAAAAATCCATCCAGTGTTTTTGTTTTAATCTCCTTATATGTTTTCCCCTGCCTCAAATTGAGCCGTTCGATTTTGTGACGTCACTAAATCGGACGCCCCTCCCACGATTGTTGATTGACAGCAGCGTTTCATCACAGACCCGCCCTCGCTCGTGAGCGAGCTGTCAATCATAGTCCGCGCGGACCGGCGCGGTCATTGTTGATATGCCGGAGCTCTGTCTATGAGCAGAATGGCGTCTAAGCGATTGTGGTGTTCTGTTCTTGGGTGTAATAACGAACACAGTCATTTTAATGTTCCTAAATCCGAACCGCTGAAGACGCAGTGGCTGAGTTTGTTTTCGAAGGGAATATTCCCCACGAGCAACGGCAATGCTCTCATGTTTGCGCGCATCATTTCACACACCAGACTGCTTTATAAACGAGGATCAGTATAAAGCTGGTTTTGCTAAGAAGCTGCTCATGAAAAAAGGATCGGTACCAGATATTCGTGTTCCCGCTGAACCTCCAGAAGAACTGAAGTGAGTGTAACGTTTTATTAAACTTTATATTAATATTTATATTAATCTTTGCAAATCGCTAGCTGCACGCTTCACAATGAATGCGTCTAAGGTTTACACTCAGGGTACATTACGGCATGTTTTCTATGTATGACGTTCTCAATATAATTCATAATCCCACATTTATACTGAACAACGCGTTATGGTTATTGTGTTATTGTGTTCAAACGGTGTACGCACAGAACAGAGAGGCGGGGTGAGCGAAGCTCATTATCATTTAAAGGCATATGCACTGAAACGGCGTGCTGAAAACAGAGCTGTTTTTGACCAGGTAAAATAAGTGTTTTCTTACAATACTAATGAGAATTTTTAATTAAAGTATATTACAAACTTTTAATTTAGACCCTAAAGAATCATATTAGCTTGTTAAAAAATGGCATTATATGACCCCTTTAAGTGACGATTATACAACGTGACAATGACAAAGCAACACTGATTTTGGCAGATGTCTCTTTCAAAGCGGCTTGATTCAAAATGTCACATGGCTGGTTACAATGTAAAAGTGGGCTTTTGATAATCTCCTCCTCCGAAAATAACCCTGCACTGTCAAGACAAAACAAGCGAACTGAAAGGCATTCATCAGCGTCTTTTCAGAGTCTCCTGATGAGATCCATTCCTCGTCCTGAACCATCGGCTCTTATTGGACTCATGCAGGTAAAGCAACACCTGAAGCTCCTCGAAATAGAGCCTTTTCATGGGTGGCAGGATCTGGGCTGATTGCCAGTGAATATGTTGCTCGGCTCAAATGAAAATGACTGATTTTGTGCATCTGGACACATCAGCCTCATTTTTCAGTTTTCTTTCAGAGTGACATTTTGTATTATTTGTCACTCTGTTTTTTATGTGCAACACCTTTTATCTGTGAGCAGGAACGAGGAGAGGCGAGAGTCCAAGTGAAAGCACACGTTTATTTGAAAAACACAAACATAGACAATCCAAGAGTACAATCCACACGAATGAATCATGAATAATGTGCTTTTTACCTTAACGTCTCTTAAACAATGCTCACAGTCTAATAATAACAATCCCCACATTTTTACTCATTGAATATACCATTTCACTCTAAATTATGGAAGAATATTAGGTTGCAAACAGCAGTTCGTTGACTACAATTTAGAGTAAAATTTTAAATCAGCATTATTTGTGCATCTTTATTTTTTTGCTTAATTAAACAAATGCATTTTAGTTTTAAGGCACAGGAATGAGACAAAGCTTAGTTAAATTAGATAATTGACCTTTAGTCAAAAATGTTATCTCTATTCACCTGAATAATCCTTATCACCAAAATAACATATTTAAACGTTTTTTTTCCCCTGAAATATTTTTTTTGCTTAAAATATCTTGAATGTAACTCGACACCCTTGCCTCATTTAGTATGCGCGGTTCTATGAATATGCAAATGAGCCCCGCCTCCACTCACTCACTCAGCTCAGAGATCCACTGGTTGACGATCACACGTTGATCTGATTGGTTACAAGGTCGTTTGTGACGTCAGAAACACCAGCGATTTCAAACCGTGTTTTTGAGACTGTCTTTGATTCACTGCAGTTTTTTAAGGAGAAAATGCTGTCGACTTATGAATTTACACATGGTTTGTCTTAAAGCATATTAAAAACAGCACATATATAAACAACAAAGCTTGATTTTCACCACATGGGGGACTTTGAGATATTTAACTCAAGGATGGATCAAAAAAGCATCGCAACACACTTGACTTTTTTGCTTTTTTATCATAGATTCTGAGCAACAGCACATATTCATAACATACGATGCTGTGTGTCAGCATGACTTTTCCCTTCATAATCTGCTTTTTATTATCTTCTTTGCCGTTTTTGATGTTTACAAAAGAGAAGATGATCAGGACAGAGGGACGTGACGCACGCTGGACTCAAACCCACGTTCCTGTGAGCAGAACAACTCTATCCTTCTTCCCCGTCTCTATCTCTCGCATGTGAAGTGACTCATAGGGAATCATTGATGACTCTGCCCTGACTTTACATGGGGGAAAACATGCTCGCATAACCCACTCCACAACATAAAGTCATCAAAAATAACAACTAATAATCCGCCAATAGCTAAATGCTCTTGAAATACAGAGGAAGGTTTGACGGAAGACATTTGTCACCACAGTATAGATGCTGCTTATTTACACATGCTTAATTTATGAAAACACTTTGTAAAATGTGTAAATACAGCCCAACGTAACTGAATTATTAGTTATAAATACTTTAAATGTTTTGCAAAGGAAGTGAATGAATATTTTGAAATATTATGCCACGTTCTGGGGCAACATTAAAAATACATAGGGTGAAAGTGAACTTCAACCATATACTTTGCAATGAGACTTTTGTCCTCTGTTATACATTATGTTTTAGTGAATTTCTCCATACATGTCACAGTTTTAAGTCTGGATGACCTTTAAAGAGCACATTTAGTTTTTTTTTAGAGGTTTCATCAACACAACAACCTCTACTCGGTCTTTAAAAATGACTGACATTAATTTAGTGGTAAAATGTAGCACTCTTATGGAAATATGGTAAAAATATTTTGGGTAACAGTTTATTTTAAGGTGACGTAGTTACATGTTACTACATGCAATTACTATAGTAATAACAGTAAATTATGTATAATTACAAGTAACTAACCCTAAACCAAACCCATAACTCTATGGCAATACTACTATTTATGTAATAATGTAGCCTAACTGTCACCTTAAAATAAAGTGTAACCATATTTTGTAATAATCATTTAAATTGACTAATGTTCTAATTGTTTGTCATAAATCAACACCGCAGGGCAATGTTATGGGTAAATGTAAAATATGACTTTACAAAACATGTCCACTGTAGAGGAGCTCAGGACTTAAATCATGTTTATCAGGCATTTTGGGGGCATTTTTGAAAAAATAATAACCCCATTTGTTTCTTATGCTCTAAAGTCCAGTGGTTCTCCAGTGGTACTAATGAGTGTGTTAGGTGAGGGAGACATGCAAAATTTGCAGTGGTGAGGGGTTGGAGAACCAAAAAAACTAACTTCAAAAAACTTTTTTGTGTGTGTTGCATTTACTAAAAGATTGACCAGTGCCTGTAAGTGTAAAATGATAATTATCAAAAATATAATAAATACACAAATAATTAAATAAACCCCCTCAAATATAGGAAGGAAAGCATGCCAGAGAGAAATTGAATGCAGCTTCTGTGGCCAGTGTGTACAGGACCAAACACAACTCGTTATGCAAATAGAAACAAGAAAGAAGACCAATTTGGATTCAGTAGCCTATTGAAATAAATACGAGAAGAAAAAAAAGACGAATGCAAACTCAGTGTGATGAATATCAATACAGTGCTTCCTACGAGTAGTCTATCACAAAACAAAGTCAATAAATCCCTACATAAAACAGAGTGATGATATCTTGCTCAAGCGCTTGATTGACTAAAAACTCCATTTCCCAGAGTTCCATGCGACCTAAGCAGGGCAAAGGTAAACTGTCATGTCCGCTGTGTTTTGCATGCTGAAAGTTCCTCACCAATTACGGTAATAAAAGTGTCTGTCGTTTATTCTGAATGCTGGTGACATGTTCCAGAAAGAGAGCAGAGAGCAGTTTGTTTGATTCAGAGTCGCTGTTCGACAGAAATCCCGCACTGGACTGCTGTGGAGGCTTGAATAACGTGGATTACAGTCAGGTCAGATCATCTCACTGCAGAAGCTGTAGTTCCACCTCTCTGATCATGCAACTGCAACACACTGCTCGTTAATCATCATCATTGCGTCGTGCTATTTTTTTTTCTAATGTCATGCTTTTGATTGTTTGTGCACGCGCTGTCAACGGGTCATCACAATCTGATGATTTGTTTTCATCTGCAGAACCGCAGCACCAGAACCGATATAGGGGCGGGGCTTATAGAGTTAAAGTCCCCCTGTTGTCAATCATTTTATCCTTTTCAACTCATCTTTGAGCACCAAAATAACATATTTAAACATTTTTTTTCCTGTGAAAAAACGTCTCCGTGCCTTAAAATGTCTTGAATGTAACTCTACACCCCTGGTTCATTTAGTATGTGTGTATACATGAATATGCAAATTTGCCCCGCCTCCACTCACTCGCACCAGCTCCGAATAGCAGATCCACTTAGCCAACTTTACCCTAGTAAACGCTTCACAGAACGGTAGTAGTGGCGTAGCTTATACAGTTAAAGTCCCCAATAATTTTATCCTTTTAAAATCATCTTTGATCACCGAAATTACATATTTAAACGTTTTTTTTTTCTTTCTTTTCAGGACAGTTTTCACTGTCTCTGTATCTAATATCACCCAGAATTACATGTGTTTAGATATGCACATATAAATAAATATTTGAATGAAATGATTGTCAAGAGTGTCCAATCCTGCAGACTTGAACTAGGGGTCTCATTTATAAAACTGTGTAGGATCCGCACTAAAAGTGTACGTACGCCAAAAAAATCCAGACTTATAAAATATGCGTGCGTACGCCAGAACCTGCGCAAAATTCCCTTTATAAATCCCAATCAGTGGAAGATTGTGCGCATGTGATGGTTATCTCCTCCCCGAAATAACCATATATGAGCTTACAGCGCCTCGTTTTACCATGCATTTACTATGCTCATCTGCATATCATTTGCATATGCATATTCATCCACGTGATACCATGTTTAACGGTACAAGACATTAGGAAAATATGAGATACGGATGTGCATCACATTACATTTCTTAAAATAATTTAGTAGTCTATCCTTGCCTTGTTTATGAATAAATAAATCAAATAGTATAAAATACATTTCAGAGAAAGTTTTTCTTGTCAAATAGTATTTTAATTGCTTTATATTTTTAATGGAAACAGGCCTTGTTGATCATTATTTGCGTGAAAATATTTTCTCAGACTATGAGTTCTGCTATTATCATGCGCTGAGCAAACATTAAAAACACAGCATGCCACAGGAAAAGTAATGATTTCATGTAATTTAAGTGCTTAACTCCATTAATGAGAATAGCATATTTAATCTAAATGTATATATCAAATGTAAAACATCGTTTAAATCATTCTTTAATTTATTTAAATTCATAATGAAGATTTAAAGGGGTTTTCCTTCATCAGTCCCTCAGATCTTCAGGATTGGTATATATGCCAGCTTTCTCAGTCAGAGTTTAAGGACACAGAATATCAGTTTAATCTTATTTAGCAGTCAGGTTAATGTGTTACATTACATAATCAGACCACGGCCAAATTCAGATTAATTTGAAATCTGTTGTGCATGGAAACGCAGTCAATGGGCTTTTATGTTGTTGGCCTATCTAATATGTGTTACTGAGACTATAAGAGGAGACATTGCTCAGGGCAATATCAGCCCTTCTTTCCATAAACAAAGAGCAGTCTTCACACAGCAAGTGTTTCAAAGGCCGCTTTGTTCCTTTCTAATGCCCTTTTGTACTTGGTGGCGTCAATAAATCACAGTTTGTTGCATAATGCTAGAATCCCCAGGGAATAAAATGGTATGGATGCAACTAAATTAAGTCTTCTGCGTAAATGTGTGTGATAGATTAAGTGGATTTAATTTGTCTAGTTGTGAAAACTGCCACTGTAATTAATACAGGGCAAGTCTCTTTACATAATCCCTGCTATAATGGTCAAATAACAGCAAAAACAATGAACTTGTTGATGTTTTAATGGTCTCAATGTAATATTACAGACAGAGACTGACAGTGTAACGTTCAGATCTGAAGAAAATAAAGTCATCCCAGACAGCAACACACTGTAGTGTCGGCCCAGATCCGGCACGCATCCGGTACGCGTTGAATCCACATGTACCAGATGTGGCCCGGATCTGGACCGACACTATGTGGCTGTCTGCATGTTATGATTTTAAAGTCCTCTACAAAAAGTCTATAGGGATATATAGTCCTGATAATGCCAAATGTTACCAGTAAAAAGTGGCCGACATTATTTTAAAAACATCTAGTCAGTGAAAGCATATTCGTCTAAAATAATTCTGTATTTTCAGCTTCAGAATTATGAATATTGTTATTCTGGTGTCTCTATTGTTCCGTGCTTTGGGTTTCAGCACCAAGTTCCTATTCATTCACACACACAATGTAATATCAAATTTAGCATTTTAATCAACAGTACATTTTTTGTTAACCTTTTCTCATATGTCTTGGAGTATCGCAGTAATATCGTATCGTGATATGTATGGTATCGTTACACCCCTAATCTTCTGTATTTGACCTAAAAGTGCACACTTACACACTTGTGTGTTTGTCTCCACAGATGGACGTGTCTGTGTTGACTGAGCTGTCGAGGTTAATAGACCTGACAGAGCCCCGGTTCTGCGTGGCTGTTATTGCGATCATCTTCAATCCTTTCTTCTGGAATGTGGTGAGTCACTATTGCTGTGTCTCTTCAACTTTAAGGGACTATCACCATCAGATTATATGTATTATGAATTGCATGACTCGGTGTTTCTCACGCAATGCTGTTATGTGAGAAGGTCTATCTTGCATAACATTTATAAACACTAGTCTTGTCCTTTCGCAGTCTTAATATTAAAAACATTTATAAACCATTGAGAATGCTGTACGGATTGCTCTTGTTTGAAACAGGAAAGCAAGTCACAAAAATGCTATGTTATGACAATGTAAGTGTTGTTGTAGCACAGATGCAATTCTAATCTAAAGTATAAAAGAAGGCACAAAAGGGAGTATTTTTAGTTTTTTTTATATAGCTTTATTTCATGTGTCCAGGACTTGCATGCTGTGAGTAGGCCTCTTTTGAAATAAAAGTCATAAAATATGTGTTTTCTTTATAAATTCTTCTTATTAATTGTTTGTTATGTTCTCAAAGAGGCTGTTATTGAAGGATTTGCATGAATCCCTCAGAAACACTTGGGACGGCGGGGTGCTATGCATGACACAGCCTAATTATACTAACTTAACACCGACTAGTCATTCAGACAACCCACCGACTTGATGATTTTTAAAATTTATAGTTTTGCACGTGCCTAAATGGAAAAACCCCATGAAATCATTTGATTTGCAGATTTATTTCCTGTGTGTGTCAATGCATTTTCTTCTGAAACTTGTAGTTTGGGATACATCACAGCAATCACGGTTACTTCCTACTTGCTAGTTTGTGGGAGGGGCATTCTCATTTTAGAAAGCAATTGATTGGACGCAAATCTGTGTAGTGCAGGATGAGTCATCAATATTTTTTGTACATTTTTAGAGGAGAAAAACTACATTTTAAATGTGTGTTCCATTTGTTAACATGAGCTAACAATGAAAATGAGCATTTGCTAATCTAATTTCAACATTTACTATACATTATTAAAATCAAAAGTTGTATATTTTAACATTACTTAATGCACTGAGAACTAACATGATCATAATAATAAATTATTATTATATAAATAATGTATTATTTCCTTCAGCTGAGACACTTCAGATGCGCACTGTTCAACATGATGGGTTTGATTTGCTTGAAATATGATTGGAATCACTTCAAGTCTGTCATACAGTCTACATAAAATGATAATGAGAATGTTATAATTATGTGTTTGGGACATGGCTTTTAATGGTGAGACTTTTGTTTTTGTAATCAGTCTCTCAAAAATGATATAAAAAATGTATTTAGATTTATCGGCCAATATATCGGTTATCGGCTTTCAAATATACAGGTGAAACTGGAAACATTAGAATATTGTGCAAAAGTTCATTTATTTCAGTAATTCAACTTAAAAGGTGAAACTAATATATTATATAGACTCATTACATGCAAAGTGAGATATTTCAAGCCTTTATTTGTTATAATGTTGATGATAATGGCTTACAGCTTATGAAATCCTTTTCACAATATTCTAATTTTGAATTTGGGTTTTTCATAAGCTGTACGCCGTAATCATCAACATTATAACACATAAAGGCTTGAAATATCTCTATTCGCATGTAATGAGTCTATATAATATATTAGTTTCAGCTTTTAAATTGAATTACTGAAATAAATGAACTTTTGCACGATATTCTAATTTTTCCAGTTTTCAAATATAAAGAATTATCGGTTATCGGTATCGGCCAAAATGTTCATATCGGTTAATCCCTAATTGTTAGTTAATGTTAGTTAATGCATTAATTTGACCTAATTGTAAAGTATTATCATACTAGTTAATGAACCTGATCTGACAACTAACAATGAACTGTATTTTATTAACTGACGTTAACAAAGACGAATAAACACTGTAACAAATGTATTGCTCATTCTTAGTTAATGTTACTTAGTGCATTAACCAATGGGACCTTATTGTAAAGTGTTACTAGTAAATTTAATCACTTTAAAACTTTAATTGTGACTTCATGAGGTCTTTAAAAGATTTTATACATTGCTTTGGTAATGTTAACCCAGTGCGGTCTCAAAATATCTCATAACTTCACAAACGACATTTCCAAAATGATCTTACACATTCATAATTCATATTTCAGTGACCGACTGTAGGCTATATTTGGATATTTTCGCACCTAGTCACATTAACACATGGTATATCAGAGATTTCCCTTCCTCGACTTCACTGCATCTGTGAAATGACTTTATTATCTGTGCATATGAGTCATCTGACATGCTGAGCTGGGCTGTCATTGTGGATAATACAGATCTGTATTCCATTGTGTGCCAGGTGCATTGTGGGACTCGACTAATCTTTAAGCTGCGTATTATCAGAATCACTCTCTCCGGGTGGCTTCTTTGTCCCTTTTCCCGGGTGGAACGGCTTTGTGGACAAGATAGTTTCCCGTTTTGCTGTCAGGTTGTGCTTCTTATGGGAGTTATTGATTTTCAAAGTCTGATCCAGGATCTGCTAGAGACAGAAGGACGAGTGGTCAGGTTTGGGCTGGTTAGCATGACCCAGTTATCCCGACCCGTCATGGTAGATGCTGGAAGTAAAAGCGTCAATAAGTGGGATTCAACATGTGCAACTCAGACAGTTTCGGACAATCCAACCGTCTCCATTGACTTTGCATTGCTAGAGGCTGCCTACTTGTCATTCATGACTTACAACAAAAGACAGAAAAATGCCTAAAAGCTGCTGTGTGACAAGGTGTACACCAAACAAAATAACCCAGAAATAAATTTTTATAAGCTTCCGAAATGTAAAAGCCAGCCTTTAAGGAGACAAAAGTGGATACAGGCAATATCTGACATAGAAAGCTTTTGGGCGAATACCAATTGGCTCAAGCTACAGCTACTTGCACACATAGCTAATATATATACAGCTAATATAGCTTTCTAATAGCTAACTTGTCCCATTATTTTAGTAACAGTGTGTGTTTTGATTCTAGGTGAAATGATGCTGTTACCCGGTGATTCGATCAAATAGTTGTAGATATCAGGGTATTTCACATTGGGCCATTCAGTCAGTTTTCCAATAAAAGGAAGGTAAGTAAAAGGGGCACTGACATAGACCAATAAAATGTAACTTCTCAATATATCTCCTCCTCTCAGGTTTACATAGGGTGGTGAAATTAGCAATCGACATGGTTAAAATTATGAATGTTTTTTTTTTTACAATATCATGTTGCGTACCAGTGGGCGTAGTTCTCAGAGTAGTTCGAAAACTAGTTGCGCTCTGTCTCAATTGATCCACTTTTATGTCCTGAAAGAACCGTTTTTTGGGGGTCGATAGCTTATAAAAATGTATTTCAAGGTTATTTAGCTCGTTTGCTGTACACCTTGTCACATATAGCTTTTAGACATTGTTTTGTTTTTTGTTATAAGTCATAAATGACAAGGAAGCAGCCTCTCGCAATGCAAAGTCAACGGAGACGGTTGGATTGCCCCCCCCCCCCCCCCCGGTGTGTGTGTGGCCTAAATACGCTCTGTCTCTATGTTGCTGTCTGGGAAATTGTTGATTATCACTTTAAAATAAGCTTCAGTTGGTGTTACAGTGAGCACTTACAATGGAAGTGAATGGAGCCAATCTGTTACAATGTTACAATACTCACTGTTTTAGGAAAATATGTGTTAACTAGAGCTGCAAGATTAATCGTTAAAATATTGCAATCTATTTGCAACCACACAAAATGTTTATAGTTTGGATATAAACACTAATGTCTACGTTAGCAATCAAAATAGAGCGATCAAAATCCCCTATTGAAAGTAAACTTGTAACGGTTCAAATGACGATTGTATCGATGGCATCGTGACACCAGTTGGGGGCGACTAGTGACTGTTAAATGTATTTGTCACTGAATCATTCATTCATTCATTCATTCATTCAAGAGATTCGTTCAAAAAATGCTGATTCATCCAGTTATGAAACAAGTGAAGAATTTATGAGTGAGTCATTGAATCATTCATTCAAGAGATTCGTTCAAAAAATGCAGATTCATCCAGTTATGAAACAAGTGAAGGATTTATGAGTGAGTCATTGAATCATTAATTCAAGAGATTTGTTCAAAAAATGTTGATTCATCCAGTAATGAAACAAGTGAAGGATTTATGAGTGAGTCATTGAATCATTCATTCAAGAGATTCGTTCAAAAAATGTTGATTCATCCAGTAATGAAACAAGTGAAGGTTTTATGAGTGAGTGATTCATTCAAGAGATTCGTTCAAAAAATCCTGATTCATCCAGTAATGAAACAAGTGAAGGATTTATGAGTGAGTCATTGAATCATTCATTCAAGAGATTTGTTCAAAAAATGTTGATTCATCCAGTAATGAAACAAGTGAAGGTTTTATGAGTGAGTGATTCATTCAAGAGATTCGTTCAAAAAATGCTGATTCGTCCAGTAATGAAACAAGTGAAGGATTTATGAGTGAGTCATTGAATCATTCATTCAAGAGATTCGTTCAAAAAATGTTGATTCATCCAGTAATGAAACAAGTGAAGGTTTTATGAGTGAGTGATTCATTCAAGAGATTCGTTCAAAAAATGCTGATTCATCCAGTAATGAAACAAGTGAAGGATTTATGAGTGAGTCATTGAATCATTAATTCAAGAGATTCGTTCAAAAAATGCTGATTCATCCAGTAATGAAACAAGTGAAGGATTAATGAGTGAGTTATTGAATCATTCATTCAAGATATTCGTTCAAAAAATGTTGATTCATCCAGTAATGAAACAAGTGAAGAATTTATGAGTGAGTCATTGAATCATTCATTCAAGAGATTCGTTCAAAAAATGCAGATTCATCCAGTTATGAAACAAGTGAAGGATTTATGAGTGAGTCATTGAATCAGTCATTCAAGAGATTCGTTAAAAAAAATGCTGATTCATCCAGTAATGAAACAAGTGAAGGATTTATGAGTGAGTCATTGAATCATTAATTCAAGAGATTCGTTCAAAAAATGTTGATTCGTCCAGTAATGTCAAGTCAAGTCAAGTCATCTTCATTTATATAGCGCTTTTAACAATGGATTGTTTCAAAGCAGCTTTACAGAGATAAACATATAATTTAAGGTAACAGATTGTTTTGGCATTATAGCGGTTCTTGAATAATGTTATTTCCAGCTAAAGTTAACTTTGATTGATTCACATCCGTCGAAATGATCAGACTTTAAAACGTGAACCTGTGATTAACGCTGAGGGCGTTCACATGCTCATTCAGAATTGATTCTATAGTTATGTGCTTTTTAAAATATGTGCGCAGGTTTATAATTCATACAACCCAGCCTAAACAAACTACTTTTCTTGCCTATAAATGTAATGAAACAAGTGAAGGATTTATGAGTGAGTCATTGAATCATTCATTCAAGAGATTGGTTAAAAAAATGCTGATTCATCCAGTAATGAAACAAGTGAAGGATTTATGAGTGAGTCATTGAATCAGTCACTCAAGAGATTCGTTCAAAAAAATGCTGATTCATCCAGTAATGAAACAAGTGAAGGATTTATGAGTGAGTCATTGAATCATTAATTCAAGAGATTCGTTCAAAAAATGTTGATTCATCCAGTAATGAAACAAGTGAAGGATTTATGAGTGAGTCATTGAATCATTAATTCAAGAGATTCGTTCAAAAAATGCTGATTCATCCAGTAATGAAACAAGTGAAGGATTAATGAGTGAGTCATTGAATCATTAATTCAAGAGATTCGTTCAAAAAATGCTGATTCATCCAGTAATGAAACAAGTGAAGATTTATGAGTGAGTCATTGAATCATTAATTCAAGAGATTCGTTCAAAAAATGCTGATTCATCCAGTAATGATTCAAGTGAAGGATTAATGAGTGAGTTATTGAATCATTCATTCAAGATATTCGTTCAAAAAATGCTGATTCATCCAGTAATGAAACAAGTGAAGAATTTATGAGTGAGTCATTGAATCATTCATTCAAGAGATTCGTTCAAAAAATGCAGATTCATCCAGTAATGAAACAAGTGAAGGATTTATGAGTCATTGAATCATTCATTCATAATGATTTTAAGACGGTTTTAAATAGACTGAACCAAAAATCATATCTCATATTTTTAAGTGGCTGAATGGCGATACACAATATGTAAGAATTTATCTGTGCTATAAATTCAAATTCAAATGTAAACATTACATCCTTAAAAAATGCTTTTAAAGCCCAAGTCTAAAATCACTAAATAAAGTTAACTGGTAAGTTAACCCATTCACTCATCTGAACATAGAAATAATATTACATGAATAACCCACCTTTACAGTTACTGAATAGAAATGCAATTGTTAGATGTAGAATTTTAGACCTACTTTTATCATAGAACAAGAAATAGTTTAGCAAAATGTATATATTAATGATGATTTAAACAGCTGTGCAGATCAAATAACACATTTTAACAGAATTGAAGAGGTTTTATAAAATAATAAAGTTCACAATAAATGTGATTCCTCCAAGAATTGGCCACATTCATTTTCATTGCTTACATTTTCAATTCCCATTGTAACTTTTTTTTTGTTTTTTTACTCTTTTTTTTTTCTTCTTCTTTTTTTTGATAATTGTGTCACAAACGCTGTCGATTCAGCCGAGCTTGAATTGAACACAGTGAGTGGTGATTTAAGAGCTGATCATGGATCAGATGTTTACACCAGCAGATTTTTAATGGATGCAGGTTTGCAAATGGTGTTCTTGGTTTAACCAGACACAGCCACACACACACACACACACTTGCGGTGAGTGAGCTTTCAGTGGACCTCTTTCCCAGCATTCATCTGCACCTGTTAGTTGTTTTTCTTCTTTTAGCACTTTCCCTGCTTTCATGCTGCTTTATAAGTGCACACCATTTACAGTGTTTAATCCTTCTAAAGAAGTTTTGGCCATTTCTATTTTAGTTACAGCCTTCAGCACTCTCAAGCAAACATTAGGGTTCCTTTTAAAGAAATGAGTGCAGAAATGCAGTGTTATTTCAGAGGAAATGTGTGTGTGTGAGAGGCTTGCAGCGGCGCAGGTCATGCAGGGACTTTACTGGCAAAAAATTGTTTTTTAAACTAATGCCTGTGTTGTACCTTACATAATTCATTTTTATGCTTTGCAAACTTTGTGCAAAATTAGCTTTTCTGTATCTTTTGGTTCTGCGTATTAAATTCTTAAATGATCTAGCTGGCTGACATAAATCAGTTTTACAATATTAATTTTATTTTTTTTGCTGAAAACTACAAACCAATTGGAGGTTTCCTTTAATTTTAATACACTCTAAAAAATGCTGGGTTGTTTTAACCCAATTTTGGTTCAAATATGGACAAACCCAAACATTGGGTTAAAAAAGTCATTTTAAAATTTAACCCAACGGCTGGGTTTGTCCATGTTTGACCCAAAGTTGGGTTGAAACAACCCATCATTTTTAACTGTATATTATTTAACCAACTATTGCTCCAAAATTTCTTTAAAATGAAATAAAAATACATTATAAATTATACACTACCAGTGAAAAAAAAGAAAGAAAAAAAAGTATCTTCTGCTCACCACGGCTGCATTTGTTTGATTAAAAATACAGTAAAAACAGTGAAATATTATTACAATGTAAATCAGCTGTTTTCTATGTGAATATACAGTAAAGTGTAATTTATTCCTGTGATCAAAGCTGTATTTTCAGCATCATTACTCCAGTCTTCAGTGTCACATGATCCTTCAGAAATCACTCTAATATGAGGATCTGATGCTCAAGAAACATTTATGATTATTATCAGTGTTGAAAACAGTTCATATTTCTGTGGAAACTGTGATGCATTTTATCTTTCGGGATTCTTTGATGAATAGAAAGTTCAAAAGAACAGCATTTATTTAAAATCGAATCTTTTGTAACATTATAAATGTCTTTACTGTCACTTTTGATGCATCTTTGCTGAATAAATGTACTAATTTTTTTTTTTTTAAATCGTACTAACACCAAACTTTTGAATGGTAGTGCATATCGACGGTTATATGAAGCAGCAAAAACTGTTTTCAAAATTGAAATGTTTCCTTTGACTGGTAGTGTAAATGTTAAACCAGACAGTGTAAAATTGCACATGCATGTAATTGTAAAATGATCATATTCCAACTTCTATTTTATTCTTAAAATACCTAAAAATATTGAGTGCATAACTTCTGCATGACGTGAGGATGGCGAGCCAGACTTCATGAGCACTGAGTGACTTTCTGTGGAAAAACATTCAGGTTCGTTTTCCTCCAGTGAGGGAACACACTGTTTCCCTGTGTGTGTGTTCTCCCGCAGGAGTGGGACGAGTGTGTGAAGGGGATCGAGATGTGCTCTCCTTCATCGTGACCTTTCAGTTTCACACAGATCCTGAGATTAGCAGGCGTTCTGTTCCTCACGCTGGCATATGCACATTGTGCTTATCGCATAATCTAATTATGATTATTAGGGATCATTGTGCATTTTTTGACTCACATTTATTTGTACAGCACTTTTCATACACATCGTTTCAAAGCAGCTTTACAGAAAATGCACAAGTCCATATTACAATTTAGAGTGATACACATTCTAAGTTATGTATTTCAGAAATGTACATATACAAAATCACAGTTAGCAAAAAATGCATTAATTTAAACAATGCAATAATTTAAGGCAGAAACAATGAGCTCATTGAAGTAATGAATACTTGTTTGTTAACAAATGATTGACATTTTTAATGTTTTGTGGCTCTTGTTCTGTGTGTTAGCTTTGGAAACCTTCTGTTTGAGTGACAGGCATTTGTACTGCGGTAAACACAAATAAACTATTAATAAATATGGAAAGTGAAGGTGTGTGGGTTAAAGTGGCCACGTTTGTGTGGTGAAACTGGAAAAATTAGAATATGGTGCAAAAGTTCATTTATTTCAGTAATTCAACTTAAAAGGTGAAACTAATATATTATATAGACTCATTACATGCAAAGTGAGATATTTCAAGCCTTTATTTGTTATAATGTTGATGATTATGGCTTACAGCTTATGAAAACCTTTTCACAATATTCTAATTTTGAATTTGGGGTTTTCATAAGCTGTATAATCATCACAATTACAACAAATTAAGGCTTGAAATATCTCACTGTGCATGTAATGAGTCTAATATATTAGTTTCACCAATAAATTAACTTTTGCACGGTATTAATTTTTCGAGTTTCACCTGTATATTTTAATATTTAAAAATATTCATGGGATTCTACCCCTGTGCAATTTGTGTTTACAAAGCCATTTTATGATTCCATTTTCAATGTGAATTATTGGCTTCTTAAAGTGTATGTAAGCTGCAAGTGATAAAAATGAAACAATTTCTGATGTGAAAATGAATATTTTCGCAGCATCTTCTCAAGCAGACGCTTTCACACAACCAAGCGAACTCTGACGTCACCCGTGTGTGTGTGCACCGCGAGCTCCGGTGTGAAAGCGTCCTGAGATACGGTGTGTGCCTGTAATAGTAACGTCCTCCCACACTTCAGTGTTGATACAGTATGGCTTCGCTTCTCTCGTCTGGCCAGCTCTATTGTCTCGAAAGCCTCTCTGTGGGAGATTTCTGCGGGTCTTCCACATGCGTTTATCATCCCTCTGTTCTTTCCTCCCTCCAACATGCTCACACCATCAGTCGGGACTCCTTCTCGTTTGAGAAATGATGAGTGTTTAGGACAGGAAATCTGGCTGTACCAGAAACATACAGAGATCTCAGATTGGGTTCAGAAATTCATTTATTGCAATTGTTTTTATTTTATTTTATTGATTATTTATATATATATATATATATATATATATATATATATATATATATATATATATATATATATATATATATATATATATAGTCACATGTTCAAAACTCTAAACACAATTAGCACAACATCGGTCTCACACAAGCTTACCCAATACCAAAATCATAGATAAGTCTGGTCTTATTTACAAATGCGTAACATGACATAAATGAAGAGCCAATGTTCCAAACCCTAAATATAGTAAAAAGCCTTTACTCCAGTCTTCAGTGTCACATGATCCTTCAGAAATCATTCTAATAAGAAAGGTTTATTATTATTATTATTATTATCAATGTTGAAATCAGTGATGTAAAAAAAACCCAAATCAGATGAATACAATGAATAAAAAGTTCAAAAGAAGTGTGGAGTCAATACTTTTATCCAGCATTAAATTGATCAAAAGTTACAGTAAAGACATTTATAATGTTACAAAATAATTTTCTATTCATCATAGAATCCTGAAAAAGGGGTAGACAACTGTTTTCAACATTGATAATAATCATAAATGTTTCTTGAGCATCAGATCCTCATATTAGAGTGATTTCTGGAGGATCATGTGACACTGAAGACTGGAGTAATGATGCTGAAAATACAGCTTTGATCACAGGAATAAATTACACTTTACTGTATATTCACATAGAAAACAGTTATTTTAAATTGAAATAATATTTCACAATATTACTGTTTTTTTATTATTATTTAATTTTTTTATCAAATAAATGCAGCTTTGGTGAGCAGAAGAGACTTCTTTTAAAAACATTAAAAATCAACCCAAACTTTTGAACGGCAGTGAGTGTATATATATATATATATATGCACTGTATATATATGTGCATTTCAGTAAGTGAGTCAGATTTTACTTCTAACTATGGCCTCTATATTTAGCTTCATATTTTCCACTCTATTCCCTTCTCTATGGTAAAAATCATGTCCAGTCAGCGGCATGGAGTTTTAATTGGCACTTTACTCCTCTTTATGACTGATCGAGGCATCATTGATTTCTTGGATGCCGTCATCAGTAGATGAGGAGACGTTGCCATTTTTGGATGCATTTTTATACCAAACTTCAGCCTGAATCAACCTTGGCATGACACTGCGTCATGGAAAGAGACGCTTGGAAAATCTCATCCTGGGATCAATTTAAGTGAAAGGGATTTAAAAAAGAATATATAATTTGTACTGTACTGTATACAATTGTAAGTGGATTTCTAAGGATCCTTATTAGAGCTGCATTTAATCTGAAAAGGCCGCATAACACACCTTTTTGCATTAAAATGTGGATTTTTATTTTAAATTCGATTCATTAGAATTTTAATTTGACAGGCATAATATGGATAAGTGTGATTATCATTCCAAAGGCTGTGATTTAAATACATATACAGTTGTCCTGTTGCTCAAACAGTAGAGCGTTGGCGCTTGCAACACCAAGGTCATGGGTTCGATTCCCAGGGAAAGCAAGAACTGATAAGAATGTAAAATGTGTGCCTTGAAATGCAATGTAAGTCGCTTTGGATAAAAGCGTCTGCCAAATGCATAAATGTAAATGTAAATATGCATTGTGTGTTTCAGAGTGAAACGCGGCACTGTGTTCGTTTACATGTGAGCAGCTCATGATCCGCGAGAAAAAATATTTTCATGATTTATCACAACTTTTTTTTTTTTTCAAGTCAACTTAGATAATTAATGTGGTTCAGATAACAGAAAAATTTTGAGATTCTGTTGATTACATTTTTAATTTTAATGCGCTCAAAATTTTAAGGCAACCAGGTAACCTACTTTAAGTTAAACCAACAATTATTTTTTACAGTAAATGCTGCTCTGAGTTTGAGTCGCTTTAATGTCAGTTTGTAAACGTGCAACACATGCCATCGGTCTTAACGACAAACGCTTCTCAACAAAAGAAAAACTCCCCTTGGTTTTCCAAAATAAAAGTTTGATGATTTAACATTCGAAAATTAAGAAATTAAGCCATATATATTATTTTGGAATTTTACAGTTGTTATATAAATTTTTTTAATTAATATTATATTACTTTTCTTTACTTTTTGTTTTTTTTCAGTGGACCATTATAATATAAAAATATTATTATCTTTGTTTTTATTTAGTAATTATATAAGTAAAATTATTCACTATATTTTAGTAAATATAATTTTTTTTAAATACTTTATAATTTTATTTTAGTTAAATATTGCAATAGTAATAATTGTCAGAAGTAATAATTTAATAATTATCATATTTACTATATAATTTATGTTTTATATTTATTATATTTTGTATTTAATTTTATAATTAATAATAACATAATATTTTATAGCCATTTTGATATATTATCACAAAATTCTGTCCATCTTGTGCAGCCCCGAACAAGCAGAGCAAACCTGGAATGTTTTTTATTCGCATTTTAAAGCGCATAATATGTTTTAAATTTTTAACAGGAAAAATTATAGTTAGATCTTTTCCCCCAAAATCATGCATCTTTATATGAACTCTTGAACATCACAGCTCTCTGGTTTATTCGAGGCCGTCAGCACACAATCGCAGAGGCGTCTGATATGTGTCATATACCAATGTCTACATCCACACATGCGCTCATCGAGCCATTCCATGCAGTTAATAAAACCTTTTGAAAGACTAGCTTACTACAAAAAAAGAAGAAATAACAAAAAAGGAAAAGTGCTGAGACCAGTGCTGACCTTAGATGACTGGATGTTGATGAAGAGCCACTGATTGCCTCACAGAAGAATAAACGAGAGCTCGGCTCTGAATATGTGAATAAATGAAACATTTCTGGTTTACAATGATTCCAGGAACAGCTGGCCGATGATGAGTGACGCTGATATCAGGCTCTTATAGTTTTATGAATATGTGGTCGCAATTTCCAGACATTTGTGGAAAATGTTTAATATATATATATATATATATATATATATATATATATATATTATATTCATCCAAATTATATATAGTCTATATATATATATATACATATACATTATTATATATACATCCAAAATCACTACTTTTGGAAACCTTATAGTTTTATGAATATGTGGTCATTTGTGGAAAATGTTCAATGTATATGTAGCCTATATTATATATATATGTATATATTATATCCATCCAAATTAATATATAGCCTATATACATATACATTATTATATATATATCCAAAATCACTACTTTTGAAAACCTTATAGTTTTATGAATATATGGTCGCAATTTCCAGACATTTGTGGAAAATGTTTCATATATATACATCCAAATTATATATATATATACATCCAAAATCACTTTTGAAAACCTTATAGTTTTATGAATATGTGGTCATTTGTGGAAAATGTTTCATATATATATAGCCTATATATATATATAGCCTCTATATATATGAAGAGGTCTTTTCCAAAACGCTATAAATCCATTTCAATAGTTTTCAGGAAAATTACATTTTTTACCTAGACCCACACATTTTGTGAATATTCAATTTATCCTGTTAAAATGTTTTATTGGCTCAGTCTGAACATGTTGAACAATGATTATTAAATCAAACAACAATATTGTTTATGATAAATTAAAAGTTAATTTATTTTTTTTCCAAAACGCTATAAATCCATCAATTTTTTCCAAAACTGTATGGTTTGTCTTTAAAAAAAAAAAAACGAGAGCATGTAACATATAATCAGGGGCTCATACTATAAATTAAATTTAGTAACACATTTAGGCTAAAAGTCATTTGGTGCAGAACCTGAAAATAGTAATGATATCAATAGCTATTCAATAAGTTATTTAGTAATACATTCAGAGTCATTTTTAGTAAAGTGTCAAACCTGTAACAAGTAGGACCAATTTGTCCACTACATATGCGTAAAAAAAACAAATTATTAAAAATATTTAATAATGATAACGATATTCAAAAGTAGTGATGGGCACCCCTCCACCACACACACACACACACACACACGCGTGTATAGGCTACACAGCATGTGAACAAAGCGGAGCGGCGTGACGCTTACATATAGGCTAAGTTTAAAAAAAAACTTAAACATACGTTTCATATTTATGTTTAATAATATAGGCTAATGTTATTTTTTTTATTTAATCTATGTTGATTATATGAAAAGGGAACCGCATGAGATGAGTATGATAGGATCATAAGATGACCAATATATCGGAAAACATTTGGAATGGGTCAGACATGATTTTGACCACTTATTAAGTTTTGTTTAGTAGAAAGCCTTGCTTTAAAGTGAATTTCGTTTTGTATAAATTGTATCTTCATTTTAATCAATGTTTCATCAACAAATTGACTGGATTAATAATAAATAAATAAGCAAATATATAGCAGACATATAATCAGGACACGGAAGCGCCCGCGCGTGATCTGGAGAGCATCACATAAATGAACCGAAACACAGCGATACTTGCCTCACAATCCTGAGAAGTATATCTATAAAAAGCTTGAAATGTCTACATTTAAACAAAACAATAAAAAACGAAAAGAAATTGGCTACTCTCTGCGTATGTAGGCTAATTCAAAGTGTGCATTTCTCTCTATAGGCGCGTTCACTACTGCGAAGATGGCGAGTCAGCATATCAACTTTATCTTTTCAGCTATATCTGACAGAAAACACTAATTAAAAAATAAACAATTCAAAAGTTTCATGCATAGGCCTAATCATTACTTTTGTCGGTTCTTTGTGGCAAGCTTTATGCGTGAGATGCGGAATAGGCAATTAAAAAAATGGTCATTATGGTTTCTCTCCCATATTTAAATAATTAAATCAATAGAAATATGTGATTAAACTTAAATGAACTACTACTAGTCGATTAGAAAACTCACTCATTTTGAGGAATAAATGAACATAAACAAACCTCTGTTCAGAGCGCCACCCTGTTGGATTGCGTAGAACGTTCACCGAATTCTGATTAGTCGAGAGGATTTATAGCGTTTAGGCTAAAAATAGGTTTGGCGCTTATCGCGTTTTGGAAAGAAACTGCATCTTGTAGTACATTTTAAACAAGGAAATGTAGCGATTTGGCATGAAATGTTGATGGAGCAGTGAATAGGTTCAGTGCACAGCAACATGAGATGACAAACTCATTTTTTTTAAAAATGGTGTTTATCGCGTTTTGGAAAAGACCTCTTCATATATATATATATATATATAAAAAATCCATCCAAATTATATATACACATCCAAAATCGTCTCGGTTACTGATGTAACCCTCGTTCCCCGAAGGAGGGAACGGGAGACGTGACGTCGACGTGACGACGTTAGGGGATCACTTCTGGGAGCCCTATCAACTTCGATTATCTAAGAACAAGCCAATGAACGTTGGCGTGCGTGAACGCGTCACGCGCCCCCGCCCCGCAGCGCGGGTATAAAACAGGAAGCGGGCGCGCGCACCCACCGTTTTTCACTGAGGAGCCGAGTTTAGTGACGGCCGTACAGCGATGGTCAGCAACTGTGGCGGCGGGACGTCACGTCTCCCGTTCCCTCCTTCGGGGAACGAGGGTTACATCAGTAACCGAGACGTTCCCCTTCAGTCGCTCACGTTCGACGTGACGTCGACGTGACGACGTTAGGGGATCCCATGGAAAGCGCCAACGGTTGCTGCCACTTCCAGTGCCCTACGCAAGACTCTCAGACCCCCCCATGCTGGGGCGGAAGACCTGCGTAGAGGGAGAACCTGCTGTTCCACATACCCACGCAGTGAACTCTTGAATAACACTGGGAAGCGTGCCTCTCCAGGGGAGAGGGACGCTGCAGAGCCACATCCTGCCCGAAGGGAGGTACCATGTGGAGAATACACATATGGACTGGCCGGTTGGGGCAGTGCAACATATGGAATGTCACTGGGGTGGCTCCACCTAAGGAGGGGGAGGCTACACCAGACAGTGACAGCAGAGCGAGCTCTGCCAAGGGAAAGACACGGGCTCACCGCAGGGAGCTGATCGTGGAAAATACTCATATGGGATCACCACAGGGATCACACATACGGAACCCAGCCTAGCACAAGTTACACAAGCATACGAGCACTAGGCCTGGCGTCGGACGCTCCGCAACGTCCAACTGCCAAAGGGGTGTGGAGGAACTCACAGGGTTCGCCTGGGGGGGAACTCGACTGGAGCAAAGAGCGCACGTATCCGCTCCGTAGAGGGGAGTGGCGCAGCAAGCCGACACTAGAGCGGAAACTTCGGTGTTACCGGCTGGTTGAAGCGAGCACACAGGAAGAAACCGGCTCAACACGTAAGCTATAGAATCTAGCGAACGTGTTAGGTGTCGCCCAGCCCGCAGCTCTACAGATATCTGTCAGCGAGGCGCCGTGTGCCAGCGCCCAAGAAGAAGCGACACTCCTAGTGGAGTGGGCTCTCAACCCAGGCGGGCAAGGCACGCCTTGGGCTTCGTAAGCCAAGGCGATAGCATCCACTATCCAGTGGGCCATCCTCTGCTTGGAGACAGCCTTTCCCTTCTGCTGGCCTCCGTAACAGACGAAGAGCTGGTCTGAGGTCCTGAGGCTTTGCGTTCTGTCCACGTACAAACGCAGAGCGCGGACGGGACAGAGAAAAGCCAGGGCTGGGTCTGCCTCCTCCAAAGGCAGCGCTTGCAGGTTCACCACCTGGTCCCGGAAGGGAGTAGTAGGAACCTTGGGCACGTATCCGGGCCGGGGTCTCAGGATCACGTGAGAGTTATCCGGGCCGAATTCCAGGCACGATTCGTCGACCGAAAATGCATGTAGGTCCCCTACCCTCTTGATAGAGGCCAATGCAACCAGGAGAACTGTCTTACAGGACAGGATTTTTAACTCAGCCAATTGCAGAGGCTCAAAGGGTGGTCTCTGAAGAGCCGAAAGGACCAGAGACAAATCCCAAGAGGGTATAGAGAGCGGGCGAGGAGGATTCAGTCTCCTCGCTCCCCTCAGGAACCTAACGATCAGGTCGTGCTTCCCCAAGGACTTACCATCAACTGCATCGTGATGTGCGGCAATAGCGGCAACGTACACTTTAAGGGTGGAGGGAGACAGCCTTCGCTCCAACCCATCTTGCAGGAAGGAAAGCACGGCTCTGATCGAGCATGATCGGGGGTTCTCCTCGTGAGAAGAACACCATTCAACGAATAGGTTCCACTTCAACGCATAGAGGCGCCTCGTAGAGGGGGCTCTAGCAGAAGTGATGGTGTCAACTACTGCTGAGGGTAGGTCACCTAGAACCTCCGCGTCCCGTCCAGGGACCAGACATGGAGCTTCCAGAGGTCTGGACGCGGGTGCCACAGGGTGCCCCGTCTCTGAGAGAGCAGGTCCTGTCTCAGAGGGATGGGCCAGGGAGGGGCTGTCGCGAGGAGCACTAGTTCCGGGAACCAGGTCCGGTTGGGCCAATATGGCGCAACTAACAAGACCTGCTCCTCGTCCTCCCTGACTTTGCACAAGGTCTGTGCCAGAAGGCTCACTGGGGGAAACGCATACTTGCGAAGACCCCGGGGCCAGCTGTGTGCCAGAGCATCCGTGCCGAGGGTCCCCTCGGTCAGGGAATAGAACAACTGGCAGTGAGACGTGTCCGGGGCGGCAAACAGATCTATCTGTGCGGTCCCGAAGCGCCTGAAAATCAGCTGGACCACCTGGGGATGGAGTCGCCATTCTCCCGGTAGCACCTGCTGCCGTGAAAGCTCGTCGGCTGCACGGTTGAGCAGGCCCGGAATGTAAACGGCACGAAGCGACCTCAGATGCTTCTGACTCCAAAGGAGGAGATGGCGGGCGAGTTGTGACATGCGGCGGGAGCGTAGACCACCCTGAGGTTGATGTACGCAACGGTCGCAGTGTTGTCCGTACGGACCAGTACATGCTTGCCCTGTAGCGACGTTTTGAAGCGGCCCAGCGCAAGATGTACTGCTAACAACTCGAGGCAGTTGATGTGCCAATGCAGTTGAGGCCCCGTCCACAGACCTGAAGCTGCATGCCCGTTGTACGTGGCCCCCCAGCCGGTGATAGAGGCATCCGTGGAGACCACAGAGTGCCTGGACACTTGTTCTAGGGGAACACCTGCCCGCAGGAACGAAGGGTCCGACCACAAGCTGAGAGTTTGGCGACAGTGCGGGGTCACTGGAACCCGGCACGAGCCGCTCTGCCACGCCCATCTCGGGACTCGATCGTGGAGCCAGTGTTGGAGCGGTCTCATATGAAGCAATCCGAGCGGCGTTACCGCGGCTGCAGATGCCATATGCCCCAGGAGCCTCTGAAATAATTTCAGTGGTGCCGCTGTTCTGCGTCTGAGCGTACTCACGCAGTTCAACACCGACTGGACGCGGGCCTCGGTGAGACGCGCTGTCATGTTGATCGAGTCCAACTCCATACCGAGAAAAGAGATCCTCTGCCCGGGGGTGAGTTTGCTCTTCTCCCAGTTGACCCGAAGCCCTAGGTGGCTGAGGTGACTGAGCACCAAATCCCTGTGTTCGCACAACTGCTCCCTCGACTGGGCGAGAATAAGCCAGTCGTCGAGATAGTTGAGAATGCGAACACCACGCTCGCACATGGGAGCAATGGCCGCCTCCGCAACTTTCGTGAAGACGCGGGGCGACAGGGCCAGCCCGAAGGGTAAGACTTTGTACTGATATGCCCTCCCCTCGAACGCAAAGCGAAGAAACGGTCTGTGTCGAGGGAGAATTGAGACATGAAAGTACGCGTCCTTCAGGTCGATGGCTGCAAACCAATCTTGGGGACGGATGCACTTGAAAATGCGTTTCTGCGTAAGCATCTTGAACGGCAGCCTGTGAAGGGACCGATTCAGGACGCGCAGGTCCAAGATTGGCCGTAACCCACCTCCTTTCTTGGGTACAATGAAGTACGGGCTGTAGAAGCCGGTCTTCATATCGGCTGGAGGGACCGGCTCGATTGCATCCTTCGCCAGTAGGACTGTAATCTCCGCTCTGAGAACAGGGGCACTGTCCGCCAGAACACGGGTGAACAGGATGCCCCTGAAAACAGGGGGGCGCCGGGCGAACTGAATCGCATAGCCGAGTCTGACAGTACGGATGAGCCAGCGAGACGGACTGGGAAGCGTTAGCCAAGCTCCCAGAGACCGAGCAAGCGGGACCAACGGCACCACAGACGTACCCGGAGTGGGGCAGCGTGACGGAATGCAGGGACCCGACTCGGGCGGCATAGCGGCCCGGAGTGGGGTCTGAACGTGTGGTGCAAGACGTACCTGCTTCCGTCGGAGGGCAGAGTGGGTGTGCGGAGGCGACAGTGCGTCCAGGACACAGCCACTGCTGCCCGCTGGCGATGGAAGAGGGGCTCGGGAGTGACAAGGCATAGCGTCGTCGACTGCCAAGCCCGCCCTCTTGGGGCCCAGAGGTTTCAGAAATTGCTCTTTCTTTGAAAAAGTGGGTATCACTGACCCGTGGGTCAGTGGCGGAACAAAAAGAAAAGGGAACAAAGGATTCTCCACCCGGCCCTCCACCGGGGGAAGGAGTGGCACGGCCGCCATCTCCTGAAGAGCAACTTGATCCACCTCCGGGCCGCCCGTCTCAGGGATGTTTGCACCGGCGCTTGCCTCCTGGCTTGGCAGCGGCCTGGACGGGCGGGGTCGACTTCCTGCGGCTTGCTGCCCGCTGAGGCCTGGATGATGGCTGCTGCTGGGGCTTAGCGGGAGCGGAGGACGCCGCAGGAGGCCGACCTCGGCGACGAGTAGACGGAGGAGCTGCGGCCGGCGGGCGGGAGGGAGCAGCAGCGGTCCGCCGGGGCAGGATGTGTCGGATGGCCTCCGTCTGCTTCTGTGCGGCCGAGAACTGCTGGGCAAAGCTCTCTACCGCGTCGCCGAACAACCCAACCTGGGAGAGAGGGGCATCCAGGAACCGGTACTTATCGGTGTCCCTCATGTCCGCCAGGTTGAGCCAAAGGTGGCGCTCCTGGACCACCAAGGTGGACATCACCTGACCGACTGAACGTGCGGTTTCCTTCGTCGCCCGGAGGGCGAGGTCGGTAGCCACACGGAGCTCCCGGAGGAGCTCTGGGTCAGGACCACCCTCGTTCATGTCCATGAGCGCCTGGGCCTGGTGGACCTGCAAGAGCGCCATGGCATGAAGAGCGGAAGCAGCCTGTCCACAGGCCTTGTAAGTCCTCGCCGTTAGACCGGACGAGAACTTACAGGCCTTGGACGGGAGGCGTGGGTCACCCCGCCAGGAGGAGGCGGACGCCGGACACAACTGCATCGCGACAGCCCGCTCCACTGGGGGGATCCCCACATACCCCTTAGCTGCCCCGCCGTCGAGGGTGGCGAGGGGTGAGGAGCCACTAGGACGGCTTCGGGCACTATACGGTGCCTTCCACGTCCTAGAAAGCTCCTCATGCACTTCCGGAAAGAAAGGTACCGGGGCGGTGCACTGAGAACCAGCACGGCCCGCCCCGAGAAACCAATCGTCCAGCCGAGAAGGTTCGGGACGTGGTGGAGGATTCCACACAAGCCCAACCCTCTCGGCGGCCCGGGAAAGCATAGCGGTCCACTCTGGATCCGGCTCGGACAACGCTACACACCCCGAAGGGGGCAGCGCAGCCGAGTCGTCATCTCCAGATGACCGCTCCCCCTCCGATGCTGCGATCGACATCTGATCGTCAGCTGGTGCCCCAAAGGAAACGACTGGTTGTTCCGGAGAAGGACCGAGCCGTTCACAAAGGGGCGCCGATGGCAACAGCACCTGAGAGGCGTGAGGGGCCCGCGGAGATTGTCTCGGCGGGGAAGCCCTCACGGTAATCCTCAGATCACCCTGGTCATGCGCTGAAATAGGTCTATTCTGCGGGGCAGAATAAACACTAGATCGGGGCATAGGCGAGGGGACTGCAC
>CM060602.1:2196445-2223945 GCA_030578255.1 Tiaroga cobitis
GGGTCATCAAGTACGTACTTTACCTCGATGTCAGATTACCACAGATACAGACACTTGAGAAAAGCTCCTACACTTTTCACAGATGTAATACAGACAGAAACCCCTCACAGACCCATTTTACCCGCTTCAATTAGTTTTAATAATACCAGTTTGTCCCTTGATGATCTGTAAGCCGAATGAGCTGAGCGTCTGCAATAGATGCTTTCTTCTAAAACACAGTAAAGTAAAAGTTTTGTCATTGCATCAGCAGATCGTCTTATATAACAAAGACGCATGTTATCTGGATTATGTTGTCTTTATTCCACATATGGACGCTAAAGCATTTTGTCAGCTACTTGATGTGCACTGTTGGTATTCAGTTTCCATTTTTAGTAAATCTTAATTGGATCCTAAGTGGTTTAGTTCATATTTTTGTGTTTCTGCGTGGGGGGCTTGTCATTCTCCGAAGCCACACAACGATTTAATTAACAAAGCCTCTAATAGACTTGTGAATCTTTGTTGGTTTGAGACTGGGAAATAAATGTAGCTATGAGTCATCGCGAGCATGGTCTCGTAACGAGACTTTAATTACGGATATTTGCAGTGTAATTACAGACTGCAGGCTGGATGTTGTGTGCGTCACTAGAGGATTGAGTTCAAGAGAGATTCAAAACGCCACCGTTTATGACGTTTCACCTTTCAGATTGTGTGTGTGTGTGTGTTTATACTGATTGAGATCTTTTCACATTCATCTCAGGCGACGTGTGTTAAACTCGCCATCGTCTTTTGAGTTCTTGTGGTAAGAGGAATAAGTTATGCTCCGTCACGACACACATATTTAGGCCTAAATTTAAGATTTATGTAATTGAATTACATATAAATTTTCCATCTTGGAAATTTTTCCAATCAAACAAATGGTTAACACCTCACTAATCCTGATCGATTTTTGAGACATAAGTGTCACTGTAAAAAATGTTACTGCTATTTAATAAAAAAAAAAATTATGGTAACAATATACACATAGTATTTTTGAGTAGTGAAGGCTTGATTTCTTTCATGGAATCTACTTGAATAAATCATGTGAAATCCCCTTGATACCTCTATGATACAATGAATTTAATATTTTTGGTGAAATTTGCTTTTTTTAGCAAGTTGACGCTTAAAAGTGTGTGAATTAGAGTGAATGAAAATAACCTGTATATATTTAACTGTGAGTTATATTGTATTATTAAAAGACTGTATGCCGCTAGCACGGCACATAACCAAACTTGATACTGCACTATAACAAAATTTTTGCTCAACAAACAAAGCAACATGCTTCATAATATCAATACATGCAGTTATTCACAACCTTACTATAAGCCCTACTCTTCTGCACAATGGTAACGATCAAAACTTCAACATAATAGAAACTCTTTCAAATGTCAAACATAACTGAACATTGAACATTAAGAGATGTTTCCCTTTACTCAAAAACGCATACAATAACACTTAATTTCAATATATCCTCTCCATTACCAGCCATGTGCAAAGCATGCTGGGAACTAACACTGGTGTCTCTAAATAAAACCGCATAATAAGGGATTATCACGCTGATACGTAGTACTTCCGCATTCAGTGATCTTTGTGCACTGCCACTTCCGTTGAATCACAGATCACTCTGGGGAACTGATGACGGACTACACTAAGTTTATTTATACGGCATCCCTGGTAAATTAGTCTGATTCACTAAAGTGCCGGCTACAAACAAACGTGCTACCTTGTTTTATTTTAAAGTTTGGACCTTAATCCCGGCGAACCGCTTTAATCCACTTCTTCCTTATACTCAATTCAGTCGGGAATCCATGAGAACTTAAGTAGGGTTAGTGTTGTTGGTTAGATTTACAAAGTGGAACAGAGCAGTGACATCTAGCCTTCGTTTCAGCCATTGTTGAACTGCGTCGGAAGTAGACATGCACAAAGTTGACAAATCCCGCCCATGAAACCCGGAAGCGTGATAATCCTCAATTGAGCTAATTCTCTTGAGACGTGCACAAGTCAGCAATATTTCTGATGATTAATTGGCGTGAAGTTTCGTGCACAATGACAAACAGGAGCGCAACATTCTCGAAAAACAATACGCAGAGTGGACTGCCATAACATCAATGAAAAACATGACTGCAGATTCAACATGGCTGTGTTTACGATTAGAAATGTCAAACAAATGAGGCGATTGTAGCCCGAATCTGTATCTGTGTGCATGGAGCCCCGTTCACACTACAAGTGACAAAGCGACACGATACCATTCATTTCAATGGGGAGCTGGCGATTTCCGGCGACACGCGCAGCCGTTGGCGACCGGCGGGGCGTGTCTGGCGACGCGACAAAGTTGAGATCTGTTTAACTTTATGCAAATGAAGAGCGACTTTCGGGAGCGACAACCAATAGGAGTGAAGTCAGTGGAGCGCGTGTTGTCCGTCACTCTTCAGTGCCGAGTCTAAACCGAGGCAATTTGAACGAGAAGCTCATTTTAGCCGTCAGAAACTGTCCTATAATTCATGATATATCTCCGTGTACATACAGTGGTATTCACCGTGAAGACCTCTAGCTCGCGCTACAAGGTTGACTCCGTGCCTGAATGGTTTCCCGAACTCAGATAGACCGGTATTTGCCCGTTTGCTGCAGTTAAATAGCCGCGATGGCAAAGAGCACTCACTGTTTCTTGTTCATCTTTAATATTATGCATTTTATGTTAAGGTTATCATATCGAAGTTTGAAAATCCAGTATCGTGACAACACTAGCTGAACAGAAACATTACAAATTAAAAATGAAATAAAAATGAATTAACCCTAAATAGCACACAAAAAAATTTAAACTAACAAAAGCATGTGATTAAATAACAAAACAATTTAACTTAAATTAGCATGAAATCTAAACATATAAAGCACACTTTTTAACTGAATATATTTAATTGTTTTCACAATGAACATATGCTTATTATAAGCAATTTGAATAATGCATTTTGAAAATATAGCCCAAGTATTTAAATAAAATCAAATATATGCAAATAGTTAATTATAAACTATGCCATGACTTTTTTTTTTTTTTTTGACAGAAATCTTACCTATGTATGACTGACAAAAATGCATCATATTAAGTTATTATTTTGTTTAGTTATAGTTAGTATTAGTTAGATTGTTTTTCTTAAAACAGTGTAATCCAAATAATTGGACATTTTATATCCTGCTCAAATACACATATTAGGTCGGCCCAATTTGTCATGTTTCATTGCGTTATTATCACAAATAAAACTATTGACTCCAAGCAGAACTACACAATATGCTTACAAAATCCTTATGCAAGTTTTTAAATATTTAAATGAAGGGTGTCCATTTTATCTTAGGCCGTACATCAATACTGCATGTTCGCAAAATATAATTATCATACCATAATGTTTCTATAATTATTCAAATGTGTAACTTTGTCTTTGTGTGTAATGACTACACACATCTGTAGCAGCACGTTCATGTTTATTGGGTCAAAAGTGTCCCTCTGCAGACCAAAGAAACACTTTTATAATCATGGTGGCGTCCTGACATTTACGCCATCGCTGCATGTTCTGTTCTGTTCTGTTCTGTTTGAGCGCCGGCGTGCATAATACACTTCTAATGAGGACTGGACTCTACTAACACACACACACACACACACCGCTGGATGGATTTCTGTCCAACTGCTTAAAATTGAATCCTAATGATTCTTTATCATCATATTAATATCATCATCTGCCACTGGCTTTGATTTCCATATACAGGACGTTCAGTCCATTGAACAATGCATATTAGCGAACCATAACTTCTTCATAAGTAGTAATCAAATAATTTTGATGTAGTGCACTTGGTTACTCGAAAACCCTTGATTGAGATTATGAAACGAACAAATTGTGCAACTGTTTCTGGAAAGTCTGTGTGCCAAAATCTCCACTTTCATTATAGGACAGAACGACCGGTCCAAAGTAATCCTGTCCTGGTTCCAGTTTTCGGTCTTAGCGTTTCCAATAGTTTCCCAAAGCTTTTGCCCAGGTGTTGGACAATAGTTGCAATTTAGTTTGATGCTTGAGTCCCAGTCAAGTAAATATATATATATAAATTACACTATAGAATTATATTTGTTTGTTTTTGACAGGTAGGAAGGATCATGTGACACTGAAGACCGAGTAATGATGCTGACAATTATATCACTGGAATAAATGACATTTTACAATGCATTCACATAGAAAACAGTTTTTAAATTGTAATAATATTTCTCTTTTACTGTATTTTTGATCAAATAAAAGCAGCCTTGGTGAGCAGATGAGACTTTCAAAAACATTTTAAAAAATCATAATTATTCCAAATTTTGTACATACATTTTTAAAAAGTGATGTTACAACAGCCTATAATTTCAGATTGAATTATGTTTGAAATTTACATCTAATTCATGGATTAAGTAAAACTCCTTAAATTATAATAATGATTAAATTAAATAATAAAAACAACTGTGGGTTTTCTGCCCCAAAATCTGGTTGGTCATTTAGTTGATGATTCATTTCTTAATAATATTTGATATCTTAGCTTTTACTGTCCAACATAAAATAAATTCACATCAATATCCAGTTGATTATTTAAACTGAAAATGCTTCATGGAATAAATATCACAAATGTTGTTCACGATTAATTAAAGAGATTTTGAGGTTTCATGGAAAATGTCAAACGTTTAACCCCATCTTAACCTACTACTTTATTTCTTTTCTTTCTCTGGGAACTTAAGTTTCTGAGCTTATTTACAACTGGTGGTTTCATTTATTTGGCAAAACACCTCGAACAAATTGTTGTCTTATTCCACGTTCTGCCTCATTTATTCCCATCTTGTGAAATATGAGTCTCTGCATTAGCGTTGCTATTCGAGAGCATGCAATAGTCAAAACTTTTATTTTTCCCAATTAGCAGACTCGGTCACCTCGATTGACCTACAGGATTTGCAAAGCAAAACAAGTGTGTGTTACTATATCTGCCAGTAAAACTGTTTCAGGTCATAACCACCATCTGGCTTCTCATCGACCTCTCAGAAGTTGTTCATTAGAGCTGCCTGAAACTCTTAATCACTTTATCAGCTGTAATCGCTGGTGCCGTGACCCGGGCTGAACTGGGAATCGCTGAAGAGAGACTCTCTGCTCATTAATTATGTGTTTCAGCAGCTCTAATTCAGATAAGAGCCCAGAATACAGGCACGGACTATGAATATCCATACAGTCAGGAGAGCGATTACAAACAAAACCTCAGCGTGTGTTTGGAGAGGATCCTGAAAGACAGAGAGAAAGCATTAATGATTTCCAAAGCTGGAAACGGGCTGTTGTTTGTACATTATGCATGTTGGAAAAGTAACATAAACTCAGGTTGTGTGAGGACAGGTCGCTTCAATTATTGTGAGAGAGATCCATAAAAGAATATGATGAAGAGACGTGATCTGAATTGCTGAATATGCTTGGCATCAGTGGCGTGCACAGACCTCCTCAGGGGCGGAGGGACCAAAAAGGGCACTATTTTTTTTAAATATTTAATTTAACAGTACCTGCATTTTTATTCTCTCTATTCAGCCAACTTGTGAGAGGGATGCTTCCTTTGGCTGCATCAGAGAGTTCCTTGATTTTTTTTATTTTTTTTATTCTTTCTTTCCTTGGCATTCTAAGACGTTTGCACAAAAATCATTCAATTGTATATTTTTTTCTGAAATTTGTTAGGTGTTCGTCTAACATTTTTTAAATGTTTGTTTCAGAATGTACAGAAAACATTCAAAAGTAACATTCACACACTGTTTGAAGAATGTTAAATAGAATGTTCCCATAACCCTAGAAACAAAATTCTATTTAGAATGTTCAGAGAAACTTAATGGAATGTTCTTTTTTTTAACTGGATAATTTTAAACGTGTGTGTCTGACAGTGGATAAACTACAACAGGCAAACATCTCAACTCAGCTGGATTGAAATACATTTCTAATCAGCCGTTATTTCACTTAGTCTCTTACCGAGTTGTCACTGTGCGTTATGATATGATATTGGCTCCTACATGAAAGATACATGAGATGCTGTCTTAGATTTAAATATTTCCCTAAGAAAATACCCTAAGAAAATATGTTTTTACAATTATTAGAATGCATAACACATCAAATGAAAATAGGGAAATTATGATAATATTACTAAATATGATTTAATTTAATGACAAAACAGTGAGAATCAAGAAGGTAAAATTAATAATTTCATGGAAAACTAATTTTTAGTTTTGTTGATGTTGTAAGCTTAATGTATGTATTATATCTATGAAAGACAGTGTTAGCTATCATGAATCAGTAACACTTTACAGTAAGGTTTCATTAGTTAAATTAGTTAGCATTAGCTAATAATGAACTGCACTTCTACAGCATTTATTAATCTTAGTTAATATTAATTTAAGCATTTGTTAAAACATTAAAATCAAAAGTTGTATTTGTTATCATTAGTTAATGCACTGACTGTGACATAACATGAATAAACAATGAACAGTTGTATTATTAACTAAGATACAGTAACAAATGTGTTGCTCATGGTTAGTTCATGTTAGTTCATACATGAGTAATGAACAAATGAACCTTATTGTGTAAAGCGTTACTATGAAATCAAAGATATAAGTTCCTTACAATTTAGAGTTGGACATTGACTTAAGATTTCATTTAACTAGATGTATTTCTCCTTGCACTTTTATTCCTTGGATAAAAACGAATGAAATTGTCACTCAAAATGCGTCTGAAATCGAGTTATACTTTTATTATAGTTAAGAATAACTCGCATGCTGCCGTAACTTTTAGAGTAGCATGGTGATCGTAGGATAAATGTAATTTTCCGTGTTAGCTTTAACGTTACCGGCTGCTCGTCTGAAGACTCGCGCGAACTGCTGCGCTGCGTAGTGCGGACCAGAACCGTTAAATGCACACGAGGCGCTGCAAAGGAAACTCCGCCTACCACTTCTCCGCCAAATTTTTTTTTATATAATATCTGTTTGTATTATTATTGTTAGTGGCAAGGGTGTGTAAGTGTATTGTTATTTATTATAATATTTATAATAATAATAATTATTATTATTTACAATGATCAGAAAAGGGCACAATACATTTTGAGACAAAAGGCCCCCCCCCCCCCCCCCCCCCCCCCCCCCCCCAATTCTTTATGCAAACGATTGTAAATATAATTAGCAGTAATTAAACTAGATAACCTATAAGGTTATATTTAACATCGGGTTTTGCCATGAAATCTACCAAATATGCATAAAAAATACACATATTTTATATTATGAAATAAATATAGTATATTTCTGTATTATAACATTAATTGTGATTGCATGATTTTATATATAGTGTGTGTGTGTGTGTGTGTGAGAACAGTTCTTAAAAGTGTGAAGAACATTTTATTAATTACTTAATATTAAAGAACTTTTATTTTTACGAATGCAATTTAAAAATAACCATATTTAAAATGGTTGAATTGGACTGGATAATAATGAAAAGTGACCTCATTCAATAATGTTAAAAAAGCATCCCATAAGCGAAACTGTGATGCAAAAATTTAAGGTAAAGACTGTTTTGTCTCACCCACTGAAATATCACAGCAATGATACTGTTATCTTTTAATTATCTAATACAGAATACTTTAGACATCAAGTAGGGTTAATGTTTTAATTGTATTTGTAACACTCTGACACTTATTTTAAAATGCCCCTGTTATGCTGTTTTCGGATATAGCCTTTCATGTAGTGTAATATAACTGGTTGTGAATGTAAAAGGTCTGCAAAGTTTCAAAGATCAAAGATAAATGTAGTTATTGTCTCCTAAACGAAAGAAGTGATTCTAAACCGCCTGAAACGAGTCGTCAGTCTCACTTCCACCCGAACCTGCGTGTGTTTGTAACTAATTTGCATAATGCCAGAGTCTGGTCTTGATTGGCTGAGCAGTGTCTCTTAGCTCCGCCCTCAATCACTGTAGTGTATCTGAGACTGGGAGAGTTTGGCTCGTGTTGTTCATGTCGAGAAGACGCTGTTTTCTGCTGACAAAGCAAATCCACTTTGATGAGATTGATACGGTAAAACCCACGCCATCGTTACTGTTCGTATCACTGTGTGTCGAGCTGAGATTCACATATGATAATGAGCGATTGGTTTCTGACACACACTGTAAGTGGTCGATTATTAATCACAACAGACTGGGCCGTCTGACCAATCAGAGCAAAGCCAATCACAGCAGACTGGGCCGTCTGACCAATCAGAGCAAAGCCAATCACAGCAGACTGGGCCGTCTGACCAATCAGAGCAAAGCCAATCACAGCAGACTGGGCCGTCTGACCAATCAGAGCAAAGCCAATCACAGCAGACTGGGCCGTCTGACCAATCAGAGCAAAGCCAATCACAGCAGACTGGGCCGTCTGACCAATCAGAGCAAAGCCAATCACAGCAGACTGGACCGTCTGACCAATCAGAGCAAAGCCAATCACAGCAGACTGGGCCGTCTGACCAATCAGAGCAAAGCCAATCACAGCAGACTGGACCGTCTGACCAATCAGAGCAAAGCCAATCACAGCAGACTGGGCCGTCTGACCAATCAGAGCAAAGCTAATCACAGCAGACTGGACCGTCTGACCAATCAGAGCAAAGCCAATCACAGCAGACTGGGCCGTCTGACCAATCAGAGCAAAGCCAATCACAGCAGACTGGGCCGTCTGACCAATCAGAGCAAAGCCAATCACAGCAGACTGGGCCATCTGATCAATCAGAGCAAAGCCAATCACAGCAGACTGGACCGTCTGACCAATCAGAGCAAAGCCAATCACAGCAGACTGGGCCGTCTGACCAATCAGAGCAAAGCCAATCACAGCAGACTGGGCCGTCTGACCAATCAGAGCAAAGCCAATCACAGCAGACTGGGCCGTCTGACAAATAGACATTTTTATGCAGATAAAGTTTTAACTGATGTATTTAAAAATGCACCACCTGAATACACTTTAGAACTTTTCTCTTTGTGCCGTCTGACCAATCAGAGTAGAGCAGCTCTCAGAGAGGCGGGGCTTAGAGAGACTGAATCCTTGATCGACCCGTTTCAGACACTGAGGGAAAAGAGCTGATGCTGCAGTGTGTATTATGAGAAAATTAAAGTGTTTTTTAACCTTGGATGCATGTAAACTTGTTGTAGGAGACTCTGAATCAACATTAGGAGTCTTTATAATAGCATCATAGGGCTTTCTTTTAATATTATATAACGTTCTAGTCTTTCTCACTATAATGGGAGATTTATTAGTTGTACACGTTTCTTTCACCATTAGATGACAGCTAGATTTGTGGTGGTCTCCATATTCAATGGTCAAAAATATTATATTTGCCCTCAAATCTCCCCTGATAATAAAGAATGGGTCTCAGAACCTCATTAAAGCAGGTGTGTGTGTGTGTGTGTGTTGATGTTTCAGGTTGCCAGATGGGAGCACAGGACCCGAGGCCTGACCCGGCTCTTCGGTGGCCCGTATGTTGCCTGTTATTCCCTCGCTCTTCTCATCCTCCTCCTCAATGTGTACCGGAGCCACAGGTAACAACATCCACATGTGTGTTATTTGATCATTTATTGTCACGGCTCAACTCTGTATCGCCATCAATAATGTTGTAAATTGATCAAGTGACCCATTTTGCACCATTTTGCATAAGACCAAAAGATTCACTGTTTACTTTGCAGCCTTTTATTGATTCCATCAATAATAATAATACTGTGACATCTGTCTGACGTGGTCATGTGACCACCAGCACATTCACTGCTTATTTCATTCGGTTGGTTCTCTTGAGTATCTCGCCGTTGCCATGGCATCATTCGTTTCTGGTGTCATCGACGCTGCATGTGACAGCCAGCAGCTTTCTCTCTGTGTGTGTGTGTGTGTGTGTTAGACAAGCTGGTGCTATTTTCTACCCCGTTCTGAGAGCGTTGCACAGACACCTTTTCCAAAATTGATATGCCTTTTGTTATCATGCAAAATATCAGTATTTTTATAAAAGGGTATTTCAGAAGTATGATCTAACTCAGACACAGAACTTTAAAAAGGTGAAGAATACCCATCATGCCTTCCTTGTCAAACTCCAATGACTGTTAAACACACGTTACCGGACTGCACTGTTTTAATGTAAATAGACACATTTTTATGCAGAGAAAAAATGTACTTGTGTATTTATAAATGCACCACCTGAATGCACCTTAATAAAAAAATTCTTTGTATTAACCCTAATTTTCTTATAAAGCTATTTGTTAATTGCATGATGTTCCCATTTGACCCAAATTATAGCAAACGGAGAAAAATCTATTGTAGCATTTCTTTGAAAAAGAGGAGAAAAAATGTATAGCTTTGGTTAGAAGAGATGAAAAATAGAGCTGATTTTAATTATTACAAATACTTAAGACATTATTCATCATTTAAAAAAAATTTAAACAAAATTTGGGATTTTTTCCCCCCGATTTCATAGGGCCCTAAAATTTTTATTTTTGTTAACCTTTTATTAAATTGTTGTTAAATTGTATACGTTTCATGATCTCAATTAATTAGACATGCTTTTTAATGGCTAAATTTGAATTTATTCATTAAAATGTAATTATAAAAAGTATAATGAAAAAAACACAAAAAGGAATTCAGAAAAATTTAAATCCAGAAGAAAAAAAATGGAATGGAATTTAGGGGGAAAAAAGGAAAAAAATTCCAGTTCTTCAATTCAATTCAATTCAATTCAATTCAAATTTATTTGTATATATCGCTTTTCACAATACATATTGTTTCAAAGCAGCTTTACAGAAAGTGCATTTCAGAAATGTACATAGAAAAAATACAGTTAGTTATTGTTAACAATATAGTTCTTGTTAAGAAGCATTTTTTGGCCTGCTATTTTTTCCACCTTCCTAATTTCCATGCGTACGACCCGCCTAGCAGCAAACCAGGCTGGTGTTACTGTGACTGTATGGTTATTATTATTTCCATGCCAATGGAAAAATGTCCATCTGTGTATTCACTGTTCCACGTGAGGGTCTCTTACTGAGACAGGAAGAAAAGGAGGAGAGAAATAGCTAATGTGCTTTAATGAAGTCAAGCCTGACGTACTAGTTAAAAAAAAAGTGTGCATAAGAAAAGTCTATTCTTTCAATCTCAGCCAAGAGTCCTGCTTTCAACCCAGAACAGAATGACGAACAATCTGATTTGCATGTGCTTTTCACACAGCGCTCAGCCGACTGTAATGTGTGGTTGCACTTTACTTGAAGCCTTTATGTATAATGCATTATAAAAATCATAGAGCGGCATGAAAATGCCAAGTGGTTCGTACCTGTGGAAAACCACTAGCCACAGTGGATGGTGTGCAAAAAAGTAAAATGTCAAGCCCTGATTATAATTATTCATACAATGCATTATGAGGTCCATTTCAAGACACAATTAATTTCAGATGAGGAATTATGCACAATCTTATTATGTTTATGCATCTGTCTATAGGGAGAGAATCTGCTATGGTATACACTGAACACATGTCTAATCCCCCAAACAGACCCATCTAAAGCTATTAGCATGTGGATTAACATCTATTATATTCATCCGCATTACATTTTTAATTAGATTTACATTAGTGATTAATCTGAATGCATGCATAATGTCTTTATTATTGTGTATGATTCATTGCACACACATCCTGAAAGAATTGACGTATTGAAAGGCTGTGGATGAAAGCTATTCATATCATCTGAAGATTCACGACGCCGTCGACGATTAAACAAACCATGTATTTCCTCGGAGGAATAAGTGGATGAGGAAATAGTCCATGTTACAGAAGTAATGCGCTGGGTTGCATGGGGGTGATTGAGAATGAATGGGGGAAAGTCACATTAGACGAGTGCTATGATATAATTGGTTATGATTAGATATGATTGGTTTGCACGATAAATCACGGCTCCGGTTTTCATGCGTGTTCACGAATCGGTCTGAATGAACAAAATAATGCTGCTAATGGGAAGACTGATTCATTAGTAAGTAAACGACTCTTATCAAAATCAAACTGGAACCTGTGGGGTTTTAGTGAGCGATCAGAAGGGTGACGTCTTGATGATCCAAAAATAAGCTGACTATTAAAAAGAAGAGCATCAGTTCACAAATAAAATATATTGTTTAAAGCTACACTGTGTGATTTTTACCCCCATCTAGCGGTGAAAAGGTATATGACCATCCAGTGAATATTAGTTTCTGTTCCTCTCAATTTCGATTTCGTTTTAACTCCTACGGTGGCCAATGGAGTCCAAGATTAACATGGCTTCCAGTACGACCTCCTCGACACGGTGCCATCGAGTGTTAAAACGCGAAATGCGAAGCTTGATGTCCCTCTTTGGCTAATGTACTTTCCAGATGGAGGAGCAACATGGCGACCGACATTAGAACCCCTCACCCGTATGTATTTTCAATGGCATATTATACACTCACGAGAATACTTTATTACTTGAACGAAGTAAATATACATTAATGAGGACATATATTTTTGAAAGAACTAAGTGTTTTTAGCTAAGAATAAACTAAAAAAGTTACACAGTGTAGCTTTAAATTATCACTGCCTTTAGTTATTATTTTGGAATATGTCAAATTTACTTGGAATAAATGTAAAATGCTTAAAACACTAACTTGATGAGATTTTTACTTGGTTTTAATAAATAGAACATTAATTAAATTGTTAATGTAAAGATACAAAATAGATTTTTTTTGTTGTTGATGTAATGAACAGAAATGTTTTTTTTTTTAACCAGGAAAATGTGACAACATAAATTTACATCTGATTTATAAAAATTTAAAAAAAGCCTTTTTAAAGCAGAATTTCACGTTGAAAGCACAAATAACTTTCCCTATGAGGTTATTATTCAAGTCAAGTCAAGTCATTATTGATTATTATTGATTTATCTCATGATAACACTAGACTGTTGTACGTGCAGTTTGTTCTGCCAAAAGACAATTTCAGCACCTAATTAAACATGGATCTCAGTGCATTTATTTAATTTAAGGAATTAAGGGCATTTATCACTTCATTTCTCTAATTGTGGACCTATCACCATGTTCTCACACAATGTTAAACTCATTTGTTCTGTTCTAGACTGTAAAAAAGCGATAAGCCATGAGAAAACATGTAGTTTTCAGTAGCTGGAGGTTGTTAGGCACGATAAGCAAAGAATCGCCTGTACGGCTGCGTATTGCGTATTGCTTTTTATAAAACACTAGCAACAGCAAATATAACAAAAGGAATAGTATTTTTGACAATATTTTTGACCATAGCTTTGCAGCAGCAAGTTTATTATGACTATAGGCAGTGGTTTCGTTTTAATAGGGTCATGACTGGATTATTCTATTCTTTTAATATTTTCCTTGACGTTTACTTATAATGTTAATGCATTTTTTTGCACACACACACACACACTTCTGAACATCCATTCTGAAATGATCAATTATTAGGCTTGTCAGTAAACAGCCATATGATTGGCTAACGTCATTGCATAGGACACCGTATCAACGCTTACTCCCTGTTTGAAAACATTACAGTATCCATTAGGGCTGTCACTTTTGTGAAAAAATCCTGTTCGATTTTTGAGACGCAAGTGTTCATTGAATCGATTGTAAAATCGATTTTCCATGTCTAAAGACGTTTCCATTTTCATCACCAAATATAGGCAAATCCACGGACACCTAACAGGCATTAGGACGAACGTAAAGAGGGCGCTTGAGACGCGCACAAGCAGTCTCTCAGTCTCTGGCAAAAGTCAGCAATATTTCTGATGATTTATTGGCGGGAAGTTTCGTGCACAATCACAAACAGGAGTGTAACATTCAGGGATTGAAATTAACACCCTCCAACTCGCCAAATGCGGGTAAAAATGAACTTTGGTGGGAAACACTGTCAAATCACGAGCCGATCTGGCGTGTTTTTATGTTTACTCACTTTCTTTGCTGTGGAAGTTCGTGTAAGCCAAATCTGCGCGGATTTAGCGCAAATACGCAACTCGTGAGTCCTCATGATATATTCAATACAGCGTATAGCGCAGAATCTGTGCATTTCTGGCTTACTTGAACACACATGACACTAAACAACAAATAACGGCGCGCTTGTTCACTTGCATTGAAGTAATAGCGATTATTAAAAAGCATTTGGTTAACAGAAAAGACATTGTTATTTTCCAACATCCTACATGTTCTGTGCACTGTATTGATCTGTCCACCTAAAACACATTTTTGGTAAAAAAAAAAAAAAAAAATCGATTCCCTATTTTCGTTTTCGATACTTGTGTTGGTTGGTCCGATCGATTGTGCAATCGATTTTCGAACGTAAAGTGACAGCCCTAGTATCCATATAAAACCGTCATTTACTGAGAAAGCATTATGAAATAATTTACTGATGTTTTGTCTGTCAGATCCAATACATTCGCTGCTTCATCTGTCAACTAGAGTTTCTTTGCAAACTCTTCATTAGACTGTGACTCGTTTACAAAACTAAATGCTATTAAAATGAACCGTCCCGTTGTTTCCGACGCTGGGATCTACTGAAGTCTTGTGCAGAGACGCAAACCTGGGCCCGTATTCATAAAGAATCTTATTGCAAAGAGTCGCTCCTAGTGACAAAATTCTTAGAAAATTCTTAGAAATGTGGGCGTTTACTCTTCTTTAATGAAAGGCTCATTATTATGCGGGTCAGGTGAGAATCACCTAATTATTCATGATGGGGTTTGGACTGTTCAAGCCCATTCGCATATTGCCTTTGCAAACAAAAAAAAGTTTTTCACAATAAAACCCAATTCACAGTTTTATGTGAATGATTAGGCAGGATGTTTTTCAGATCATTTTGAAGAAAAAACACTAGGCAACAACATCCATTAGTCAAAAGTCTTGTGGACACATATTTATTATGTGTTTTGTGGCCTTATTTTAGAAACTTTCATTTTTAGTTTTTTCAATAACCACGCATAAACAATATTCTCTCAAATATACAAACGTGTGCATACATGTTATATCACATATTATCGTAGCCCTGTTTGTGCTAAATATAGTGTAATTTCACCTGTGCCATTAATATGTTTATAAGCAACTGAAAAAAACACAAATGTCACAGCATGTCAGAACATCTCAAGGACTCCAAAAACACCTCAGACCCCAGAGGGTTAAATGAGGATTATTTTGATAGGAATCATGGTATCGATAAGGTTACACTTATCTACTGGTTATTATTAAACTTTATTTTAACAGGGGAACCAGACTGAGATCTCTTTTTCAGCTGAGCCCTGTGGAACACGTAAACATATACAATACCACACAATGACAAATACATACACAATGAAGCCATCATATAAATCCTCCAATACATTTTTAAAATGGGCCAGGGACATAAGATTGTTTATCTGAAGTTTGATCTGCAATTTATTCCATATATAGGGTTCAATCATAAAGCATGCATAAAACAAAGTACAGTACATGAGACAATAAACAAAACAGTAATAATAGACACCATCCTGGGATATGCATGTTCATTTATAGAACAGTTCGTCTATAAACTAATGCAGTTTTACGTGTCTTTCCTACAGCCTGTGCTTTTCCATTTGTAACGTTCACATTCTCTCTGGTCGTAAATGGCTTTCACACGCATGGGTGTTATTTGCTCTTCAGGGTATCTGGGGTGTATCTAGGTGTCTCGTTTTGTTGTTGGTTGAGTTTTAAAGATTATTTTTTAAATATAACAATGTGTCTGATTTGTGTGAACATAACAGATTATGACTGTAACACTAAAAGTATTCATATACAGGTGAAACTCGAAAAATGAGAATATCGTGCAGAAGTTCAGTAATTCTTAAAACTAATATATTATATAGACTCACTCATTACAGGCAAAGTGATATTTCAAGCCTTTATTTGTTGTAATTGTGATGATTATACAGCTTATGAAAACCCCAAATTCAAAATCAGAATATTGTGAAAAGGTTTTCATAAGCTGTAAGCCATAATCATCAACATTATAACAAATAAAGGCTTGAAATATCTCACTTTGCATGTAATGAGTCTATATAATATATTAGTTTCACCTTTTAAGTTGAATTACTGGAATGAATGAACTTTTGCACGATATTAAAATGTTTTTTATTCTAGTTTAACCTGTATAATCCTTTCACACATGAGCTTTCCTTCACCTTACAAGAGAGTAATTTCTGATGGTGAAGCTGTGCCATGTCTCTCCATAACCCGAACATGACCTTCTCATTCTCTCTCGTCAGGCATTTGTCTCTATTGTATCCGGTGTTATATAGAGTTCTGTGGTTTCACGTCCACCATCCTCATCTGTCACTCCATTATCTAACATGAAATGTGAAGATCTGACCTCTATTGAGGAGATCTGACTCAACCTCAGTTACGTGTGTGTGTGTGTGTGTGTGTGTGCCTGAAAATGTAGCCCATTTATTTCACTGACCTTCACTTGGCCAATTACACACCTGCGTAGAGTTTCAGAGATAAATTAGGATTTCTTTAAGAAATGATGTAAGAATAATGATGTAAGTGATGTTTTTATAAAAAATGATTGCGTTAAGGCCATTTCATCTTCATCTCTTGGGTTTTCCGCACGTCTAAATGAGTATTTTCAGGAGAGGAACAGAAGATGCTCATCTTCTACTCGTTTAAATGGGTCATTAGCACGAACTGTCCCGTTTTTCATACTGATGTCACCCAATTTCAATCTCCCCCTTCACTTTAAAGCAGGAGGAAACCTATACCTATGCTATACTAAAAAAAATGGCTCAACTTATTTAATTACAGACTTGTAAAAGTCAAACACTTTGTTTTTCTTAACTTTTATTCAATGCTACAATAACAAGAGGTATTACATTTTTTAACAGCATTATCTACCCGAAGAGAAATAGATATGAAGATAATGCATGAAGTAATAAATAATTACAAATAATATATTTAATTTCCTCTAACTGCACTGTATTAAAGATGCCCAGTCCGCATCTTTTTATCATGTGACTGACGAACATTTATCTGGTGTGTTGTTCCGTCCCTGAATGAATTCGAGCGTCGCTGAGTCAGCACATCGTGAGTGTTTTATATCTTGGGAAAATAAAGCATTGTGAACTCATAAATACAAGAGTCTTCACAGGCTGATTTCTTTTGATTCCTTTGAGTGTTTCGTCTGTGTTTAGTCCTCGTCTCTTAAGACATGCCAATATAAAAGGAGAGCTTTAAAGTTTGACGCACAAGCTCAGAACGATCAATATCAAGCCCTCCTTGATAATAATATGCTTTTATTTTCTCTCTGTCTCCTGTCTTTCTGAGAGTGCACATTAAAACTCTTCTCAGAAGTGCCAGCCAAATGTAATGCACATGAACACAAAGCGACATGTGACATATCTGTCGATATTCTGTGTGTTTTCTCTGATCGTCTCCCGTTCATTGACTCGCGTGCTGAGGGTTTGATGAAGCTTGTTGGATTGTCCTACTAAGAACATGTATATTATATGAGAGTAAAAATCTGCGTTGGCTAGTGTAATGTTTTTGAAAGAAGTCTCTTCTGCTCATTTGTTTGATCAAAAATACCGAAAAAAATGTAATATTGTGAAATATTAGTACAATTTAACATAATGTTTTTCTATTTTAATATACTTTAAAATATAATTTATTTCTGTGATGTAAAGCTGAATTTTCAGCATCATTACTCCAGTCTTCAGTGTCACATGATCCTTCAGAAATGACTCTAAGAAAGTAAACGCATGTATATCAGTATATTAGATCCGTGCATTCGCTCCTGAAGGCCCTAATAATGGTATTAAGATGCGTTTTGGTCGATCGGATCACAAATGGACGACACTAAATACAGGTGTAAACGGGGTCTAAACATTTTGAGAAGGAGCTGTCAATGGAGGGACAGAAATATCTTCATTTGCGTTTCAAAGATGAACGAAAGTCTTACGGGTTTGGAACGACATGAGGAATTTAAATTTTTGGGTGAACTAACCCTTTTAAGTGAAAGTTAGATGACGGCAAATGTAATCGAAGTATAAAAATAGGGGAAAAGAGCATGCACAATTAAATGTACAACATAGACCACGGTACCAATAAATCAAAAAGATCGATAACTGATACATTGTTGGTCCCTAAAAGATTGTCCTGACATGAGTTGCTTTGCGCTAAGCTTCATGCGCGCATTTCCATTACCCTTCAAATTGCGCAAATTGAAATTTCGCAAAGTATCGCAAAAAAAGTTTTTACGCTCGCATGAGGTGGTTTTTCAGGCAATTCGAAAAAGGAATATTTTGCAAAACTGCAATGGAAACAGTTCCTCGTTTACAGGTCACCTGACGTACGCAACAGTCGATCATTCTTTAAAGAAGGCGCGGTATGATTGGACAGAAGACGAGACGAGTTATTTATTAAACTCTTAAAAAACAAAAGAATTACAGGAATGCTGGATTCTAGACAACTATGAAATGCCACAATTTATCAAGAGTTTGAAGCAGAAATGAGGGAGAAACGCCTCATATGTGCCGCTCACAGTTTAAGGGTCTTTTCTTGCCATTAATGCTTGGAAAACACACTTACGACTCCTTAGATTTAAAAATAATGGCGATATACATAAACCTACCAACATCCATAGCCATGATGTTTGTATTTAAGTTTTAGTCCCATAACATCAGTTAATGGAAACGCTGTCATTTCGCAATAGTATTTTATCGAAATTTAGAAAATATGTGACCCTGGACCACAAAAGCAGTCTTATGTGGGATTTATACATCATCTGAAAGCTGAATAAATACGCTTTCCATCGATGTATGTTTTGTTAGGATAGGATTTGGCCGAGATACAACTATTTGAAATCGGGTGCAAAAAAAATCTAAATCTTGAGAAAATCACCTTTAAAGGTTTCCATTTCTGTTGGCGACTGTGCTGCATCCACTCACAAAAATAAAATTTGTATATATTTAAGGTAGGAAATTTACTAAATATCTTCATGAATATATATCCTAATGATTTTTGACATAAAAGAAAAATCGATAATTTTGACCCATACAGTGTTTTGTATCACAATTTAAAGCTACACTGTGTAACTTTTTTAGTTTATTCTTAGCTAAAAACACTTAGTTCTTTCAAAAATATATGTGCTCATTAATGTATATTTACTTCGTTCAAGTAATAAAGTATTCTCGTGAGTGTATAATATGCCATTGAAAATACATACGGGTGAGGGGTTCTAATGTCGGTCGCCATGTTGCCCCTCCATCTGGAAAGTACATTAGCCAAAGAGGGACATCAAGCTTCGCATTTCGCGTTTTAACACTCGATGGCACCGTGTCGAGGAGGTCGTACTGGAAGCCATGTTAATCTTGGACTACATTGGCCACCGTAGGAGTTAAAACGAAATCGAAATTGAGAGGAACAGAAACTAATATTCACTGGATGGTCATATACCTTTTCACCGCTAGATGGGGGTAAAAATCACACAGTGTAGCTTTAAGACTGGTTTTGTGGTCCAAGGTCACATATCGCAAAGTTTCGCGCAAATCTGTAATGGAAACACGGCTATAGATTGTGTTCAGTTTCATCGCTCTGATTTAAAATGGCCACCGTTTTGAGTGTTTCCCACTGAAGCCATCAGAGTCTGGCGAGCTCCAGAAGAAGGTTCGGCACGCGGTGACCTGACTGATTAAGCGCAGACATTGAAATCAAATGTTCCAGTTATTCCTGTGTGGGTTTGATCTGACCTGACCTCTTCAGTAGGCAATCACAATAAAACCTGCTTGCTTGAAATAAAGCCTGATCAACAGAGCTTCCTGAAGCTCATAACCATTACAAAAGGATTTCTCAAGCCTTTATCAGGCGTAGTTTACCAATGCAAGACCTTTAGCACCGTTGCTGGTGTGGGTGTCTCACGAATATCTGTGTTTCTCTTGAGGAAAAAGCCCACAGCTCTTCAAAAACGCTTTGTGGCTTTCAGCATCGAGACAAAAGCTGAACTTTTTGGTTCAAAATGTTAATTTTTGTGGAAAATATCTTATTAAAACTTTGACTGGCGGTGGGGGATTTTCAACACTTCCATGATAGTTTTTCTCTTATGAAAGTTTTCTCCGATTGACGAACTGACTGTCTTTAGCTTGATTTACATCGCACAGAAGAAAATTGTCAAGTAATTTTTTTTTTGCATAGCGTTATACTGTAATACACATTGTTTTAGCAGCTTTACAGAATATCATGATGTAAAGGTTTATAATATCTTAATGCCTCATAGTCGTATTTTGTACACAGATAAAGTTAGTTATACTTATAAATCCAACTTTATATGAAGAGCAGAAAATTGTATACTTTTGATTGTATAATTGTACACCCATCATACGTTTGTATCTTGTATCCATTTAGTATCAGCTGTGCCTCATGAAGAAAAAAACATACAAAAATGTATCTAAAATACATTTATTTCATACTAAGTATACATACTTAGCATACATAACATATTTACTGACATGTCGCTTCACACTTACTGATATAAATATAATTAAACTATATTGCACAATGCGCATTTCTTAATGCTAAGCCTAAAATGTGTTTTAATGTCACTATTATGAAGGATAGTATGATCTCTGTTTATTATAATACTTTAAATTCAAGATAATTTAAAGATAAATACTTTAAAATTAACGTGTACCTGAAGTATACTTGCAATAGTTTTAACACAATCAAATATACGGATTTCAGCACTATTTCCAGTTTACTAAAGTACTTCAAGTATAAAATTAGTTGTTCCAATTTAGCAGACTTTGAGTATATAGTAGATCAAAAGTACTATTGCTGGGTATTTATATTAACTACATGTATTTAAATGTATTTTTAGTGTACTTAGTATCAAATAAATGTATTTCAAATTCATTTGATTTTAGTATAATACATTTTTCTCTTAAAATGATTGAGACCATTTTTATATTGAAAAATAATTGAGATATTAAAGAGGTGTGTGTGTGTATATATATATATATATATATATATATATATATATATATATATATATATATATATATATATATATATATATATACACACACACATTTATTTTTTTTTTTTTTTTTTTTTTTTCTACAGGTCTGGAAAACTGGAAACCCATATTGGCAGCCACTGAAAGGAACTTATTTATTGTGGGTTATAAAAAGAAAATCCTCTCCAGCTCAGATGATTTAACACAATGTGAGAGATGTGGTCCGGTCATTTTGACCTGGGGAGGGTTTTCATTTTGTTCACAGAGGATATAACAACTTCCCCCCCTTGAAAAATACTATTTTTGTCCTTTTTTTCGTTTCTTTTTCGTGTGAGCCACAAATGACTTGCCTACAAAAAGTTGCTTATAAATCTCTAGTCTCAGCCTCAGACGTCACGCCCACGGAACGTTGGCTAAACGTCTGATGCATATGGTACACTTAACTGGAAACACTTCAGGAATGTCGAAGTCGTCATCTGATTGGTTGAATTTTATCGGATTTCCGGGGGGCGCGAGTGTCGCGTTTATTTTCGGCCCGCCGGGAAACAAAGCGCAGACGTGTGATTGCGGAAGAAAAACTGTTGTGTTTACATGAGTGACAATGAGCATTTGTCAAGATCAGCTAAACGTAGAATTCTCAAAAGTATGCGAGGTTCACGGGAAAGACTCTTGAAGTTTTCTAATCCTTCTTTGATTTTCTATGCTGACTGACTTGCACGCAGGTCTGTTGTTGTGGGGACATTTCCACGCACCGAAACGTGACGCTGAACGAAACGAACTGTAATTGGTTGTTTTACATGTCGGTCAAACGGCCTTGTGGGCGGGCCTTGACCAAAGAAAGCTGCTATGAATTCCAGACCTTCAGCCGTCAGTCTGAAGGTCTGGCTACGCGAGACTAATAAATCTCATGTTATATGATATTGCCAAATATTGGATTCAGTCTTTTTAACTGGTTTTCTTTCAACTAAGCGCAGGTTTTGTACTGATTAATCGTATGCCTCGAATAAGCTTGAATTTACTTGTCAATTAAAAAACAGGTAATACATTTTTTTTAAAACACATTTGGAGTATTAATGATGCATTGAATGTTTTAAATACAGTGAGTAAAGTAAGTATTTGAACACCCTGCTATTTTGCAAGTTCTCCCACTTAGAAATCATGGAGGGGTCTGAAATTGTCATCGTAGGTGCATGTCCACTGTGAGAGACGTAATCTCTAAAAAAAAAAAAATCCAGAAATCACAATGTATGATTTTTTAACTATGTATTGGTATGATACAGCTGCAAATAAGTATTTGAACTAGGGATGTCCCGATCCGATCACGCGATCGGAAATCGGGCCCGATCACGTGGTTTCAGACTCGATCGGAATCGGACGTTACCTCCCGATCAGGACTCGGATATATGTAAATTAGGGGTGTAACGGTACATGTATTCGTAATTATTCCGGTTCGGTACGCATACAAACCGAACGATTCCTAGGACTATTTTTACAGCATGCAAAATCCGCGCTGGCCCGATCACCACAACGTTGCGCAACATCAAATGGCAAACGTAATGAAAGCGGAACGAAACTGCGCTACTCATTATATTGTGCTTAACGGACCATTTATCAGTTCGGACCAGCAACATCTGTGCAGCGCGAGATCAAGCGACACTGTGCTAAGAGATCCAGTGAAGAAAACATTTGAATTCGCCACTGAAGTAATAACATCGCTGCGAGATCTAGTGAGAAGCATTCACATTTCTCCTTATTTACCGTAGATCTCTATTAGATCAAACAGCGCTGACGTGGGAACCAGGAGAAACATTGTGCCGTGAATGAACAAGGATTTAATGTTGCACTTCAAAACTCAAATATTATTTAAATATATATTTAAATGTTATTTTTAATGTGATTACCAAAACATTATTTGTTCATCCTTCAAAGCTTATATATATATATATATATATATATATTCTAATCATTTTTTTATACACTTTTAAAACATTTTTATTTTTGGTTTACATGCCTGCCGGGTATTTTAAGTTGAGGTGCTATTTGTTTTTATATTAGACTTTTTCTATATTTTCTGTTATTTATTACTTGATTGTTCAAGCTACCTCACAGAAGTGCTCTGTTTGTTAACAGAGTTGTTGAATGTTAAAATAAGGTTAATTAAATAAAAAATCAGTTTTTTTCTCTCTTCTTTATTCTTTTTTGATGTATTATATAAGTATCGGATCGGGACTCGGTATCGGTAGATACTCAAAATCAAATGACTCGGACTCAGACTCGAGGGCAAAAAAACCTGATCGGGACATCCCTAATTTGAACACCTGAGAAAATCAATGTTAATATTTGGTACAGTAGCCTTTGTTTGCAATTACAGAGGTCAAACGTTTCCTGTAGTTCTTCACCAGGTTTGCACACACTGCAGGAGGGACTTTGGCCCATTCCTCCACACAGTGCTTCTCTAGATCAGTCAGGTTTCTGGGCTGTCGCTGAGAAACACGGAGTTTGAGCTCCCTCCAAAGATTCTCTATTGGGTTTAGGTCTGGAGACTGGCTAGGCCACGCCAGAACCTTGATATGCTTCTTACAGAGCCACTCCTTGGTTATGCTGGCTGTGTGCTTCGGGTCATTGTCATGTTGGAAGACCCAGCCTCGACCCATCTTCAATGCTCTAACTGAGGGAAGGAGGTTGTTCCCCAAAGTCTCGCAATACATGGCCCCGGTCATCCTCTCCTTTATACAGTGCAGTCGCCCTGTCCCATGTGCAGAAAAACACCCCCAAAGCATGATGCGACCACCCCCATGCTTCACAGTAGGGATGGTGTTCTTGGGATGCTACTCATCATTCTTCTTCCTCCAAACACGGCGAGTGGAATTATGACCAACAAGTTCTATTTTGGTCTCATCCGACCACATGAGTTTCTCCCATGACTCCTCAGGATCATCCAAATGGTCATTGGCAAACTTAAGACGGGACTTGACATGTGCTGGTTTAAGCAGGGGAACCTTCCGTGCCATGCATGATTTCAAACCATGACGTCTTAGTGTATTACCAACAGTAAGCTTGGAAACGGTGGTCCCAGCTCTTTTCAGGTCATTGACCAGCTCCTCCCGTGTAGTTCTGGGCTGATTTCTCACCTTTCTTAGGATCATTGAGACCCCACGAGATGAGATCTTGCATGGAGCCCCAGTCCGAGGGAGATTGACAGTCATGTTTAGCTTCTTCCATTTTCTAATGATTCCTCCAACAGTGGACCTTTCTTCACGAAGCTGCTTGGAAATTTCCCCGTAGCCCTTTCCAGCCTTGTGGAGGTGTACAATTTTGTCTCTAGTGTCTTTGGACAGCTCTTTGGTCTTGGCCATGTTAGTAGTTGGATTCTTACTGATTGTATGGGGTGGACAGGTGTCTTTATGCAGCTGACGACCTCAAACAGGCGCATCTAATGTAGGATAATAAATGGAGTGGAGGTGGACATTTTAAAGGCAGACTAACAGGTCTTTGAGGGTCAGAACTCTAGCTGATAGACGGGTGTTCAAATACTTATTTGCAGCTGTATCATTCAAATAAATAGTTAAAAAATCATATATTGTGATTTCTGGATATTATTTTTTAGATTATGTCTCTCACAGTGGACATGCACCTACGATGACATGCAACTCGTATCCGAGTTCTGGCCTAAAAAAAAATACGCCATCCATTTAGCACACCATTGCTTTGTTATGAGAGCCAGTGTTTTTATGGGGAAATCAAGATATTAGTTACTTTTAGTTGTTTACATTTAACTTTAAGTCACTTTACCTTAAAAGTGCATCTTTATTCCTGTTAAAGTAGTAAAAGTCGGCATGAAAGGGAAGTTGCGCGGGTCTTTTCTCCTCTATTGTGTCGTTTATCCGAGTGAAACGCTTCTGGAACAAGAACAAATGTGGGCGGGGCTTGATTGTGTCCGTGGGGAATTGATTGGATGGTTGTGGTTTGCTATTGGCTGATCTCATGTGAGTGACAGGTTGCCCCCCCCTCATCATCAGAGAAGAGATGCTGCAAGAGGAACTTATTCTGATTCAAGATTACCAGGAACAATAATGATGTCCACAGATAAATCGCTTAGAATAAATACTGCAATTTTCAATAAAAAATGGGAATGTTACATTTTCAAGTTTATTTAATTTTTCATATATAAAAATGTCAAAGACAATTTGTACATTGAAATGCATTTGGTTGAGGTTCAGGTATTCATCAGTAGTGCAATATATATTCAATTCAATACAATTTAGAGAAAAATAGATATTTACAGTATAGTATATAAATATGCAAAACAAATATATATTTTGATTTCATGGTGACTTTTCTGGATGTAGCCGTGACCCAGAAGCCCTGAAAACACACTGAAAACTCCTTGTCACTTACAAGGTGTTTTTTGAAGGCTGAAATGTACAATCAAGTCCCAAGTATTTGTTTTTCGCTTTGGTGTGAGAGCCTGAAAGAGAGGATAATCACTCTGTCTGACAGCCGGGACTGTGAGGGAACATCTCTCCTGCTGATTGTGAAAATTACCCACAGTAATGTAGAAGTCGGCTGGAAGTCCAGATGTGTTCAAACTGTCCTCTCTCTATGTGGGGAACATAAAAGAAAGTAGAGCAGTGGGTCTCTGAAAGGGGTCATGAACTGCATGTTTTATAATGTTTCCTGGGGTGCACTTGGGATGTTAGTGTGATTTTTCAAATCAATTTAAAAAATGTTCATAATTTAGAAATAAAAGGTATTCTTCCTACCCAGATTTAATCCCCTGATTTAAACGCTCTGTTTAAAAGGGTGTGTCTGTGTGAGACTTTAGTGTAAACACCCACTGCTGTGATTGGCTGTGAGACTTCAGTGTAAACACCCACTGCTGTGATTGGCTGTGAGACTTCAGTGTAAACACCCACTGCTGTGATTGGCTGTGAGACTTCAGTGTAAACACCCACTGCTGTGATTGGCTGTGAGACATCAGTGTAAACACCCACTGCTGTGATTGGCTGTGAGACTTCAGTGTAAACGCCCACTGCTGTGATTGGCTGTGAGACATCAGTGTAAACGCCCACTGCTGTGATTGGCTGTGAGACTTCAGTGTAAACGCCCACTGCTGTGATTGGCTGTGAGACTTCAGTGTAAACGCCCACTGCTGTGATTGGCTGTGAGACTTCATTGTAAACGCCCACTTCTGTGATTGGCTGTGAGACTTCAGTGTAAACGCCCACTTCTGTGATTGGCTGACATCTTTCCATATGAAATAGCCAAATATTACACTCTCGAAACCAATCAGAGTCTCGTTTCCCATTCCCTTTAAAAGCCAGTTGCACTCGCGCCATGGCGGATTGCTATTTACATGACGGAATTAGCGAGCGGAAAAACCGAACGCTTCTCTAGAGAGGAAACAGATCTGCTCGTGCGCGAGGATAAAGCTGTGTGTGTGTGTGTGTGTGTGTGTGTAAGGTTTAAGCGCAAACAGACCATCTATGGGACAAAGTGTACGCACGTTGTGGACCCGCTATAGGCGCACATTACTAACACGCTCTTTAAATAACAAAAAACATATTGCGCCATTGACTTTAGATCACGTTTTTGTTGGACAAAAGTCTATTTCAGTTCCTCAAATGCCAATGCACCAACAATGCACCTGAACACACACTCGTTCTCAGACCAGCAGCACATGGACGCACAGCAAAACAGAAACTAGCAAAATACATTTGCGTCGCGCCTGACGTTACATTGCACCGAGGGTATGATAGGGCTGGGATGCGTTGCTTCTTTTTAATTCACATTGTTATATATTACGTGACCAAACAAACGCAGGCTGGAAGGTTATATTTGGACTTTGGTTTTTCACTCTCTGTCTCTGTGTGTCTCTCAGCATTACAGTGGCCATGAAGGGTCAGTCTCGCTGGGAGCCGCTGGATAATGCTCAGGTGTATTACACTGGAGCTGCTCTCCTCATACTGGGATCTCTGTTCGTCATCAGCAGCTTCATGGCTCTGGGTGTCACTGGCACCTTCCTGGGTAAATACATCCACTGATCCTTCTGTACCACATCCAGCCTTACAGCTCTTTGACCTTCCATACATATACAGATACAGATACTTATGCATATTCATATACATACTGTATACATATACATATATATATACATATACTGTACATATACATATGCATATAAATATACATATACATTACATATATACATATACATTTTCATATACACTATCGTTCAGAAGATTGGGGTTGGTAAAATTTATTTTAAAAAAATTCTGAAAGAAGTCTCTTAAAGTCACCAAGGCTGCATTTATTGGCTAAAATTGTGAAATATTATGGTACTTTAAAACAGCTGTTTTCTATGTGAATATACAGTAAAGTGTAATTTATTCCTGTGATCAAAGCTGTATTTTCAGCATCATTACTCCAGTCTTCAGTGTCACAT
>CM060602.1:2231445-2286445 GCA_030578255.1 Tiaroga cobitis
GTCTGTAATAACTCGCCTGTAATAACTCGCCTGTAATAACTTGCCTGCAATAACTCGCCTGTAATAACTCGCCTGTAATAACTCGCCTGTAATAACTCGTCTGTAATAACTCGTCTGTAATAACTCCTCGTCTGTAATAACTCGCCTGTAATAACTCGCCTGTAATAACTCGTCTGTAATATCTCGCCTGTAATATCTCGCCTGTAATAACTCGTCTGTAATAACTCGCCTGTAATAACTCGCCTGTAATAACTCGTCTGTAATAACTCGCCTGTAATAACTCGCCTGTAATAACTCGCCTGTAATAACTCGTCTGTAATAACTCGCCTGTAATAACTCGCCTGTAATAACTCGCCTGTAATAACTCGTCTGTAATAACTCGCCTGTAATAACTCGCCTGTAATAACTCGCCTGTAATATCTCGACTATAATAACTCGTCTGTAATAACTCGCCTGTAATAACTCGCCTGTAATAACTCGCCTGTAATAACTCGTCTGTAATAACTCGCCTGTAATAACTCGCCTGTAATAACTCGCCTGTAATAACTCGCCTGTAATATCTCGCCTGTAATAACTCGCCTGTAATAACTCGCCTGTAATATCTCGCCTGTAATAACTCGTCTGTAATAACTCGCCTGTAATAACTCGCCTGTAATAACTCGCCTGTAATAACTCGTCTGTAATAACTCGTCTGTAATAACTCGCCTGTAATAACTCGCCTGTAATAACTCGTCTGTAATAACTCGTCTGTAATAACTCGCCTGTAATAACTCGCCTGTAATAACTCGTCTGTAATAACTCGCCTGTAATAACTCGCCTGTAATAACTCGCCTGTAATAACTCGCCTGTAATAACTCGCCTGTAATAACTCGCCTGTAATAACTCGTCTGTAATAACTCGCCTGTAATAACTCGCCTGTAATAACTCGCCTGTAATAACTCGCCTGTAATAACTCGTCTGTAATAACTCGCCTGTAATAACTCGTCTGTAATAACTCGCCTGTAATAACTCGCCTGTAATAACTCGCCTGTAATAACTCGCCTGTAATAACTCGCCTGTAATAACTCGCCTGTAATAACTCGCCTGTAATAACTCGCCTGTAATAACTCGCCTGTAATAACTCGCCTTTAATAACTCGCCTGTAATAACTCGCCTGTAATAACTCGCCTGTAATAACTCGTCTGTAATAACTCGCCTGTAATAACTCGCCTGTAATAACTCGCCTGTAATAACTCGTCTGTAATAACTCGCCTGTAATAACTCGCCTGTAATAACTCGCCTGTAATAACTCGCCTGTAATAACTCGCCTGTAATAACTCGCCTGTAATAACTCGTCTTTAATAACTCGCCTGTAATAACTCGCCTGTAATAACTCGCCTTTAATAACTCGCCTGTAATAACTCGCCTGTAATAACTCGCCTGTAATAACTCGCCTGTAATAACTCGCCTGTAATAACTCGCCTGTAATAACTCGTCTGTAATAACTCGCCTGTAATAACTCGCCTGTAATAACTCGCCTGTAATAACTCGTCTGTAATAACTCGCCTGTAATAAATCGCCTGTAATAACTCGCCTGTAATAACTCGCCTGTAATATCTCGCCTGTAATATCTCGCCTGTAATAACTCGTCTGTAATAACTCGCCTGTAATAACTCGCCTGTAATAACTCGCCTGTAATAACTCGTCTGTAATAACTCGCCTGTAATAACTCGTCTGTAATAACTCGCCTGTAATATCTCGCCTGTAATAACTCGCCTGTAATAACTCGCCTGTAATATCTCGCCTGTAATAACTCGTCTGTAATAACTCGCCTGTAATAACTCGCCTGTAATAACTCGCCTGTAATAACTCGTCTGTAATAACTCGCCTGTAATAACTCGTCTGTAATAACTCGTCTGTAATAACTCTTCTGTAATAACTCGTCTGTAATAACTCGCCTGTAATAACTCGTCTGTAATAACTCGTCTGTAATAACTCGTCTGTAATAACTCGTCTGTAATAACTCGTCTGTAATAACTCGCCTGTAATAACTCGTCTGTAATAACTCGTCTGTAATAACTCGCCTGTAATAACTCGCCTGTAATAACTCGTCTGTAATAACTCGTCTGTAATAACTCGCCTGTAATAACTCGCCTGTAATAACTCGCCTGTAATAACTCGCCTGTAATATCTCGACTGTAATAACTCGCCTGTAATAACTCGCCTGTAATAACTCGCCTGTAATAACTCGCCTGTAATAACTCGCCTGTAATAACTCGTCTGTAATAACTCGCCTGTAATAACTCGCCTGTAATAACTCGCCTGAAATAACTTTTCTGTAATAACTCGTCTGTAATAACTCGCCTGTAATAACTCGCCTGTAATAACTCGCCTGTAATAACTCGCCTGTAAAAACTCGGCTGTAATAACTCGTCTGTAATAACTCGCCTGTAATAACTCGTCTGCAATAACTCGCCTGTAATAACTCGCCTGTAATAACTCGCCTGTAATAACTCGCCTGTAATAACTCGCCTGTAATAACTTGCCTGTAATAACTCGCCTGTAATTACTCACCTGTAATAACTCGCCTGTAATGTAATAACTCGTCTGTAATAACTCGCCTGTAATAACTCGCCTGTAATAACTCCTCGTCTGTAATAACTCGCCTGTAATAACTCGCCTGTAATAACTCGTCTGTAATATCTCGCCTGTAATATCTCGCCTGTAATAACTCGTCTGTAATAACTCGCCTGTAATAACTCGCCTGTAATAACTCGTCTGTAATAACTCGCCTGTAATAACTCGCCTGTAATAACTCGCCTGTAATAACTCGTCTGTAATAACTCGCCTGTAATAACTCGCCTGTAATAACTCGCCTGTAATAACTCGCCTGTAATAACTCGTCTGTAATAACTCGCCTGTAATAACTCGCCTGTAATAACTCGTCTGTAATAACTCGTCTGTAATAACTCGTCTTTAATAACTCGCCTGTAATAACTCGCCTGTAATAACTCGCCTGTAATAACTCGCCTGTAATAACTCGTCTGTAATAACTCGTCTGTAATAACTCGTCTGTAATAACTCGCCTGTAATAACTCGCCTGTAATAACTCGCCTGTAATAACTCGTCTGTAATAACTCGCCTGTAATAACTCGCCTGTAATAACTCGCCTGTAATAACTCGCCTGTAATATCTCGACTGTAATAACTCGTCTGTAATAACTCGCCTGTAATAACTCGCCTGTAATAACTCGCCTGTAATAACTCGCCTGTAATAACTCGCCTGTAATAACTCGCCTGTAATAACTCGTCTGTAATAACTCGCCTGTAATAACTCGCCTGTAATAACTCGCCTGTAATAACTCGCCTGTAATAACTCGTCTGTAATAACTCGCCTGTAATAACTCGCCTGTAATAACTCGCCTGTAATAACTCGCCTGTAATAACTCGCCTGTAATAACTCGCCTGTAATAACTCGCCTGTAATAACTCGCCTGTAATAACTCGCCTGTAATAACTCGCCTGTAATAACTCGCCTGTAATAACTCGCCTTTAATAACTCGCCTGTAATAACTCGCCTGTAATAACTCGCCTGTAATAACTCGTCTGTAATAACTCGCCTGTAATAACTCGCCTGTAATAACTCGCCTGTAATAACTCGTCTGTAATAACTCGCCTGTAATAACTCGCCTGTAATAACTCGCCTGTAATAACTCGCCTGTAATAACTCGCCTGTAATAACTCGCCTGTAATAACTCGCCTGTAATAACTCGTCTTTAATAACTCGCCTGTAATAACTCGCCTGTAATAACTCGCCTGTAATAACTCGCCTGTAATAACTCGTCTGTAATAACTCGTCTGTAATAACTCCTCGTCTGTAATAACTCGCCTGTAATAACTCGCCTGTAATAACTCGTCTGTAATATCTCGCCTGTAATATCTCGCCTGTAATAACTCGTCTGTAATAACTCGCCTGTAATAACTCGCCTGTAATAACTCGTCTGTAATAACTCGCCTGTAATAACTCGCCTGTAATAACTCGCCTGTAATAACTCGTCTGTAATAACTCGCCTGTAATAACTCGCCTGTAATAACTCGCCTGTAATAACTCGCCTGTAATAACTCGTCTGTAATAACTCGCCTGTAATAACTCGCCTGTAATAACTCGTCTGTAATAACTCGTCTGTAATAACTCGTCTTTAATAACTCGCCTGTAATAACTCGCCTGTAATAACTCGCCTGTAATAACTCGCCTGTAATAACTCGTCTGTAATAACTCGTCTGTAATAACTCGTCTGTAATAACTCGCCTGTAATAACTCGCCTGTAATAACTCGCCTGTAATAACTCGTCTGTAATAACTCGCCTGTAATAACTCGCCTGTAATAACTCGCCTGTAATAACTCGCCTGTAATATCTCGACTGTAATAACTCGTCTGTAATAACTCGCCTGTAATAACTCGCCTGTAATAACTCGCCTGTAATAACTCGTCTGTAATAACTCGCCTGTAATAACTCGCCTGTAATAACTCGCCTGTAATAACTCGCCTGTAATATCTCGCCTGTAATAACTCGCCTGTAATAACTCGCCTGTAATATCTCGCCTGTAATAACTCGTCTGTAATAACTCGCCTGTAATAACTCGCCTGTAATAACTCGCCTGTAATAACTCGTCTGTAATAACTCGTCTGTAATAACTCGCCTGTAATAACTCGCCTGTAATAACTCGTCTGTAATAACTCGTCTGTAATAACTCGCCTGTAATAACTCATCTGTAATAACTCGTCTGTAATAACTCGCCTGTAATAACTCGCCTGTAATAACTCGCCTGTAATAACTCGCCTGTAATAACTCGCCTGTAATAACTCGCCTGTAATAACTCGTCTGTAATAACTCGCCTGTAATAACTCGCCTGTAATAACTCGCCTGTAATAACTCGCCTGTAATAACTCGTCTGTAATAACTCGCCTGTAATAACTCGTCTGTAATAACTCGCCTGTAATAACTCGCCTGTAATAACTCGCCTGTAATAACTCGCCTGTAATAACTCGCCTGTAATAACTCGCCTGTAATAACTCGCCTGTAATAACTCGCCTGTAATAACTCGCCTGTAATAACTCGCCTTTAATAACTCGCCTGTAATAACTCGCCTGTAATAACTCGCCTGTAATAACTCGTCTGTAATAACTCGCCTGTAATAACTCGCCTGTAATAACTCGCCTGTAATAACTCGTCTGTAATAACTCGCCTGTAATAACTCGCCTGTAATAACTCGCCTGTAATAACTCGCCTGTAATAACTCGCCTGTAATAACTCGCCTGTAATAACTCGCCTGTAATAACTCGTCTTTAATAACTCGCCTGTAATAACTCGCCTGTAATAACTCGTCTTTAATAACTCGCCTGTAATAACTCGCCTGTAATAACTCGCCTGTAATAACTCGCCTGTAATAACTCGCCTGTAATAACTCGCCTGTAATAACTCGTCTGTAATAACTCGCCTGTAATAACTCGCCTGTAATAACTCGTCTGTAATAACTCGCCTGTAATAACTCGCCTGTAATAACTCGCCTGTAATAACTCGCCTGTAATAACTCGCCTGTAATAACTCGCCTGTAATAACTCGTCTGTAATAACTCGCCTGTAATAACTCGCCTGTAATAACTCGCCTGTAATAACTCGTCTGTAATAACTCGCCTGTAATAACTCGTCTGTAATAACTCGCCTGTAATAACTCGCCTGTAATAACTCGCCTGTAATAACTCGCCTGTAATAACTCGTCTGTAATAACTCGCCTGTAATAACTCGCCTGTAATAACTCGCCTGTAATAACTCGCCTGTAATAACTCGCCTGTAATAACTCGCCTGTAATAACTCGTCTGTAATAACTCGCCTGTAATAACTCGCCTGTAATAACTCGCCTGTAATAACTCGCCTGTAATAACTCGCCTGTAATAACTCGCCTGTAATAACTCGTCTTTAATAACTCGCCTGTAATAACTCGCCTGTAATAACTCGCCTGTAATAACTCGCCTGTAATAACTCGCCTGTAATAACTCGCCTGTAATAACTCGCCTGTAATAACTCGTCTGTAATAACTCGCCTGTAATAACTCGCCTGTAATAACTCGCCTGTAATAACTCGTCTTTAATAACTCGCCTGTAATAACTCGCCTGTAATAACTCGCCTGTAATAACTCGCCTGTAATAACTCGCCTGTAATAACTCGCCTGTAATAACTCGCCTGTAATAACTCGCCTGTAATAACTCGCCTGTAATAACTCGCCTGTAATAACTCGCCTGTAATAACTCGCCTGTAATAACTCGCCTGCAATAACTCGCCTGTAATAACTCGCCTGTAATAACTCGCCTGTAATAACTCGCCTGTAATAACTCGTCTGTAATAACTCCTCGTCTGTAATAACTCGCCTGTAATAACTCGCCTGTAATAACTCGTCTGTAATATCTCGCCTGTAATATCTCGCCTGTAATAACTCGTCTGTAATAACTCGCCTGTAATAACTCGCCTGTAATAACTCGTCTGTAATAACTCGCCTGTAATAACTCGCCTGTAATAACTCGTCTGTAATAACTCGCCTGTAATAACTCGCCTGTAATAACTCGCCTGTAATAACTCGCCTGTAATAACTCGTCTGTAATAACTCGCCTGTAATAACTCGTCTGTAATAACTCGCCTGTAATAACTCGCCTGTAATAACTCGCCTGTAATAACTCGCCTGTAATAACTCGTCTGTAATAACTCGCCTGTAATAACTCGCCTGTAATAACTCGCCTGTAATAACTCGCCTGTAATAACTCGCCTGTAATAACTCGCCTGTAATAACTCGTCTGTAATAACTCGCCTGTAATAACTCGCCTGTAATAACTCGCCTGTAATAACTCGCCTGTAATAACTCGCCTGTAATAACTCGCCTGTAATAACTCGTCTTTAATAACTCGCCTGTAATAACTCGCCTGTAATAACTCGCCTGTAATAACTCGCCTGTAATAACTCGCCTGTAATAACTCGCCTGTAATAACTCGCCTGTAATAACTCGTCTGTAATAACTCGCCTGTAATAACTCGCCTGTAATAACTCGCCTGTAATAACTCGTCTTTAATAACTCGCCTGTAATAACTCGCCTGTAATAACTCGCCTGTAATAACTCGCCTGTAATAACTCGCCTGTAATAACTCGCCTGTAATAACTCGCCTGTAATAACTCGCCTGTAATAACTCGCCTGTAATAACTCGCCTGTAATAACTCGCCTGTAATAACTCGCCTGTAATAACTCGCCTGCAATAACTCGCCTGTAATAACTCGCCTGTAATAACTCGCCTGTAATAACTCGTCTGTAATAACTCGTCTGTAATAACTCCTCGTCTGTAATAACTCGCCTGTAATAACTCGCCTGTAATAACTCGTCTGTAATATCTCGCCTGTAATATCTCGCCTGTAATAACTCGTCTGTAATAACTCGCCTGTAATAACTCGCCTGTAATAACTCGTCTGTAATAACTCGCCTGTAATAACTCGCCTGTAATAACTCGTCTGTAATAACTCGCCTGTAATAACTCGCCTGTAATAACTCGCCTGTAATAACTCGCCTGTAATAACTCGTCTGTAATAACTCGCCTGTAATAACTCGTCTGTAATAACTCGTCTGTAATAACTCGTCTTTAATAACTCGCCTGTAATAACTCGCCTGTAATAACTCGCCTGTAATAACTCGCCTGTAATAACTCGTCTGTAATAACTCGCCTGTAATAACTCGCCTGTAATAACTCGCCTGTAATAACTCGCCTGTAATATCTCGCCTGTAATAACTCGCCTGTAATAACTCGCCTGTAATAACTCGCCTGTAATAACTCGCCTGTAATAACTCGTCTGTAATAACTCGCCTGTAATAACTCGTCTGTAATAACTCGCCTGTAATAACTCGCCTGTAATAACTCGCCTGTAATAACTCGCCTGTAATAACTCGCCTGTAATAACTCGCCTGTAATAACTCGTCTTTAATAACTCGCCTGTAATAACTCGCCTGTAATAACTCGCCTGTAATAACTCGCCTGTAATAACTCGCCTGTAATAACTCGCCTGTAATAACTCGCCTGTAATAACTCGTCTGTAATAACTCGCCTGTAATAACTCGCCTGTAATAACTCGCCTGTAATAACTCGCCTGTAATAACTCGCCTGTAATAACTCGCCTGTAATAACTCGCCTGTAATAACTCGCCTGTAATAACTCGTCTTTAATAACTCGCCTGTAATAACTCGCCTGTAATAACTCGCCTGTAATAACTCGCCTGTAATAACTCGCCTGTAATAACTCGCCTGTAATAACTCGCCTGTAATAACTCGTCTGTAATAACTCGCCTGTAATAACTCGCCTGTAATAACTCGTCTGTAATAACTCGCCTGTAATAACTCGCCTGTAATAACTCGCCTGTAATAACTCGCCTGTAATAACTCGCCTGTAATAACTCGCCTGTAATAACTCGTCTGTAATAACTCGTCTGTAATAACTCGCCTGTAATAACTCGCCTGTAATAACTCGCCTGTAATAACTCGTCTGTAATAACTCGCCTGTAATAACTCGTCTGTAATAACTCGCCTGTAATAACTCGCCTGTAATAACTCGCCTGTAATAACTCGCCTGTAATAACTCGCCTGTAATAACTCGCCTGTAATAACTCGTCTGTAATAACTCGCCTGTAATAACTCGTCTGTAATAACTCGCCTGTAATAACTCGCCTGTAATAACTCGTCTGTAATAACTCGCCTGTAATAACTCGCCTGTAATAACTCGCCTGTAATAACTCGTCTGTAATAACTCGCCTGTAATAACTCGCCTGTAATAACTCGCCTGTAATAACTCGCCTGTAATAACTCGCCTGTAATAACTCGCCTGTAATAACTCGCCTGTAATAACTCGTCTTTAATAACTCGCCTGTAATAACTCGCCTGTAATAACTCGCCTGTAATAACTCGTCTGTATTAACTCGCCTGTAATAACTCGCCTGTAATAACTCGCCTGTAATAACTCGCCTGTAATAACTCGTCTGTAATAACTCGCCTGTAATAACTCGCCTGTAATAACTCGCCTGTAATAACTCGTCTTTAATAACTCGCCTGTAATAACTCGCCTGTAATAACTCGCCTGTAATAACTCGCCTGTAATAACTCGCCTGTAATAACTCGCCTGTAATAACTCGTCTGTAATAACTCGCCTGTAATAACTCGCCTGTAATAACTCGCCTGTAATAACTCGCCTGTAATAACTCGCCTGTAATAACTCGCCTGTAATAACTCGCCTGTAATAACTCGTCTTTAATAACTCGCCTGTAATAACTCGCCTGTAATAACTCGCCTGTAATAACTCGCCTGTAATAACTCGCCTGTAATAACTCGGCTGTAATAACTCGGCTGTAATAACTCGGCTGTAATAACTCGCCTGTAATAACTCGCCTGTAATAACTCGGCTGTAATAACTCGCCTGTAATAACTCGCCTGTAATAACTCGCCTGTAATAACTCGCCTGTAATAACTCGTCTGTAATAACTCGCCTGTAATAACTCGCCTGTAATAACTCGCCTGTAATAACTCGCCTGTAATAACTCGCCTGTAATAACTCGCCTGTAATAACTCGCCTGTAATAACTCGTCTGTAATAACTCGTCTTTAATAACTCGCCTGTAATAACTCGTCTGTAATAACTCGCCTGTAATAACTCGCCTGTAATAACTCGCCTGTAATAACTCGCCTGTAATAACTCGCCTGTAATAACTCGCCTGTAATAACTCGCCTGTAATAACTCGCCTGTAATAACTCGTCTGTAATATCTCGTCTGTAATATCTCGACTGTAATAACTCGTCTGTAATAACTCGCCTGTAATAACTCGCCTGTAATAACTCGTCTGTAATAACTCGTCTTTAATAACTCGCCTGTAATAACTCGCCTGTAATAACTCGCCTGTAATAACTCGTCTGTAATAACTCGCCTGTAATAACTCGTCTGTAATAACTCGTCTGTAATAACTCGCCTGTAATAACTCGTCTGTAATAACTCGCCTGTAATAACTCGCCTGTAATAACTCGCCTGTAATAACTCGCCTGTAATAACTCGCCTGTAATAACTCGCCTGTAATAACTCGCCTGTAATAACTCGTCTGTAATATCTCGTCTGTAATATCTCGACTGTAATAACTCGCCTGTAATAACTCGCCTGTAATAACTCGCCTGTAATAACTCGTCTGTAATATCTCGTCTGTAATATCTCGACTGTAATAACTCGTCTGTAATAACTCGCCTGTAATAACTCGCCTGTAATAACTCGTCTGTAATAACTCGTCTTTAATAACTCGCCTGTAATAACTCGCCTGTAATAACTCGCCTGTAATAACTCGTCTGTAATAACTCGCCTGTAATAACTCGCCTGTAATAACTTGCCTGTAATAACTCGTCTGTAATAACTCGCCTGTAATAACTCGCCTGTAATAACTCGCCTGTAATAACTCGTCTGTAATAACTCGCCTGTAATAACTCGCCTGTAATAACTCGCCTGTAATAACTCGTCTGTAATAACTCGCCTGTAATAACTCGCCTGTAATAACTCGCCTGTAATAACTCGCCTGTAATAACTCGCCTGTAATAACTCGCCTGTAATAACTCGTCTGTAATAACTCGTCTGTAATAACTCGCCTGTAATAACTCGCCTGTAATAACTCGCCTGTAATAACTCGTCTGTAATAACTCGCCTGTAATAACTCGCCTGTAATAACTCGTCTGTAATAACTCGTCTGTAATAACTCGCCTGTAATAACTCGCCTGTAATAACTTGCCTGTAATAACTCGTCTGTAATAACTCGCCTGTAATAACTCGCCTGTAATAACTCGCCTGTAATAACTCGCCTGTAATAACTCGTCTGTAATAACTCGCCTGTAATAACTCGCCTGTAATAACTCGCCTGTAATAACTTGCCTAATAACTCGTCTGTAATAACTCGCCTGTAATAACTCGCCTGTAATAACTCGCCTGTAATAACTCGTCTGTAATAACTCGTCTGTAATAACTCGCCTGTAATAACTCGCCTGTAATAACTCGCCTGTAATAACTCATCTTCCGTTTATGAAGCTGCACAGATGGATCCTGCATGTCACACAGTCTTGTTTGTCTGATTCAACAGTTGTCAGAAAGACTGTATGTGATTTGACCCAGTTTCTGTGATTAATCATCCTGTGTTCTCGTTATGATATTGTTGGCTCTTTTGTTGAGGGAGTTTGTGCTCTGGTATTGTTTGTGTTAATGTGTAGTTTTGTCTCTATCTCAACTACTTGTTCTCCTTTTTCATTAAAACGACTCTTTGTATTTTTTCTGAGTAGTTGAAAGAAGCATTAGTAAGTAAATTTATAAATGTAATTTTATTGTTGTTGTTTTTTTCAGTTATGAATGAATGAATGAATGCCTTTAGTGTCATTGCATTTAAGTACAATGAAATTATAGAGCCACTCTAGTAAGGTGCATCATTAAAACACATACAATATATAAAACATATCACACAACATATTAATTTAAAACCCAATTTACCCACGTTCCTACTAAGGGGCTAATACAGTGGGGCCAAAAATATTTAGTCAGCCACTGATTGTGCAAGTTCTCCTAATTATAATGATGAGAGAGGTCTGTCATTTTCATCATAGGTACACTTCAACTATGAGAGACAAAATGAGAGAGAAAAAATCCAGGAAATCACATTGTAGGATTTTTAAAGAATTTATTTGTAAAATATGGGGGAAAATAAGTATTTGGTCAATAACAAAAGTTCAACTCAATACTTTGTAACATAACCTTTGTTGGCAATGACAGAGGTCAAACGTTTCCTGTAAGTCTTCACTAGGTTTGCACACACTGTAGCTGGTATTTTGGCCCACTCCTCCATGCAGATCTCCTCTAGAGCAGTGATGTTTTGTGGCTGTCGCTGGGCAACACGGACTTTCAACTCTCTCCACGAATTTTCTATGGGGTTGAGGTCTGGAGACTGGCTAGGCCATCCAGGACCTTGAAATGCTTTTTACGGAGCCACTCCTTCGTTGCCCGGGCAGTGTGTTTGGGATCATTGTCATGCTGGAAGACCCAGCCCCGTTTCATCTTCAAGGCTCTCACTGATGGAAGGAGGTTTTGGCTTTAAATCTCACGATACATGGCTCGGTTCATTCTTCCATTAACACGGATCAGTTTTCCGGTCCCCTTTGCAGAAAAACACCCCCAAAGCATGATGTTTCCACCCCAATGCGTCACAGTAGGTATGATGTTCTTGGGATGCAACTCTGCATTCTTCTTCCTCCAAACACGACGAGTTGAGTTTTTACCAAAAAGCTCTATTTTGGTTTCATCTGACCACATGATATTCTCCCAATCCTCTTCTGGATCATCCATATGCTCTCTGGCAAACTTCAGGCGGGCCTGGACATGTACTGGTTAAAGCAGAGGGACACGTCTGGCACTGCAGGATTTGAGTCCCTCTCGGCGTAGTGTGTTACTGATGGTAGCCTTTGTTACAGGTAAGGGACCTGTAACAAAGGCTACCATCAGTAACACACTACCCCTTTCATCAGGTCCCTCCGTGTAGTTCTGGGATTTTTGCTCCCCGTTCTCATGATCATTTTGACTCCATGGGATGAGATCTTGCGTGGAGCCCCAGATAGAGGAAGATTAGTGTTGTCAAAAAACTCGGTACTTCGGTACCAAGTCGGTACTAAAAAAATTAAACGGTTACGGTCCCAGCTTTTCTAGGTACCGAGTACCGGGTTAATCCGGTTCTTGATGCGCTGTCGGAAAGATGCAGAGGTGCGTACTCTTCATAAAAACACTCTGAGACACGGCGACCGGCGCTGCTAATGCGGTGGCTCTGAATCCACTTGTTGACAAGAAAGGAGGAAAGAGCCACATATGGAAATATTTTGAATTAGGCTAATGTCACGTTGCCATAAAGGGCCGTTCACACGTTTATATAGCGCGTTTTTTTGCGCGTGCAAATTTCAAATGTAGGCGCGTGACAAGCGCGCTCATAATAGAAGAGACGTGCGAGCTCGTCTTTCCAGGCTCGCCGCTGTTCATGGTTGCATAGCGGAGACACGGGAGAGCAAGCGCTTGTGGAAAGGAGAAAGCGGTGCGATGCGCTCTCCATGATGACGAGGAAGTATCAGAATTAATTGATTTCTAGCCCTTGCATTAGAAATCAGCTACAGGGTTCTCAAGCTTTGAAGACAGGCAAGAGTGACATTTTTGGATTAAATAAAAGTACAGTTAAGTCAAATAAAACATGTTTTATCTCCTGTATAGTTTGGTAACACTACAATAAGACACCATTCATTAATATTACTTAATGCAACATCAACACATTGAGTGAACAATATATTTTTACAACATTAATTAATGTTTGTGAATGTTATTTAATACAAACACTTGATTGTTCATGTTTGTTCACTTCATTCATTGTGCATTAAATAATGTTAACAGATAAAACTTTTGATTTTAAAAATATATTAGTACATTTTTAAGTTAACCCCATGGAGAATAACTGCAGTATATAACTGTTGTTTATTGTTAGGTAATTTTATCTAATGTTATCTAACAAATAGAATCTTATTGTAAATTGTTTTTAATACTACAGTTTCCATCTTTGTAACCGTGATATACACTTTAATATGTGTAAATTTAATCTAAATTAAGCTTTGGTACCGAAATTGGTACCGAGAACCGTGGATTTTCACTGGTATTGGTACCGAATACTGATATTTTGGTACCGTGACAACACTAAGGAAGATTATCAATGGTCTTGTATGTCTTTCATTTTCTTACAATTGCTCCCACAGTTGATTTTTTCACACCAACCTGCTTGCCTATTGTAGATTCACTCTTTCCAGCCTGGTGCAGGTCTACAATTTTCTTCCTGGTGTCCTTCGACAGCTCTTTGGTCTTGGCCATGGTTGAGTTTGGAGTGTGACTGTTTGAGGCTGTGGACAGGTGTCTTTTATACAGATAACGGGTTCAAACAGGCGCCATTATTACAGGTAACGAGTGGAGGACAGAAGAGCTTCTTAAAGAAGAAGTTACAGGTCTGTGACAGCCAGAAATCTTGCTGGTTTGTAGGTGACCAAATACTTATTTTCCACCATAATTTACAAATAAATTCTTTAAAAATCCTACAATGTGATTTCCTGGATTTTTTTTTTCTCTCATTTTGTCTCTCATAGTTGAAGTGTACCTATGATGAAAATTACAGACCTCTCTCACCATTCTAAGTGGGAGAACTTGCACAATCAGTGGCTGACTAAATACTTTTAATACTGAGTAACTGTGCAAACTGCATCATTAAAATTAAAAATAAAAGTTTAGCTTCATTTAGGACTGTTATTGCTTCAGGAAAGAAGCTATTCCTAAATCTACTAGTCCTTGTTTTTTGACATCTGTAACGTCTCCCTGATGGCAACAGTTCGAACAGCGGGTAACCAGGGTGAGAACAGACAAGTGCAATTTTGGTGGCTTTAGACAGCAGTCTCGAATTAGCAATTTTCTGTAGTGAGGGTAGAGGACAACCAACGATCTTCTGTGCTGTGTGTTAATAACTCTCTGTATTCTTTTCTTGTCTGCTGCAGAGCATCCAGCGTACCACACAGTTACACCAGGATGCTCTCTATGGAGGAACGGTAGAAAAGCACCAACAGCTTCTCAGACAGATTGTTTTTTTAAGGAGTCTGATGAAATACAGACACTGTTGTGCCTTCTTTACCACTGCTGTGATATCGTCCGTCCATGTGAGTCGGTCCGAGATGAGGGTTCCCAGGAATTTAAAGTTTTGAACCCTCTCCACTAGGTACCCATTGATGGAAAGAGGGAGGTGGTCGGCGCGGCACTTCCTGAAGTCTATGATTTAGTTCTTTGGTTTTCCCGATGTTAAGAGACAAGTTGTTTTCTGTGCACCATGTGACCAGTCTATGGACCTCTGCTCTGTAGGCCGACTCATCTCCCCCTGAAATGAGTCCGACAAGTGTGGTGTCGTCGGTAAACTTTATGATGCTATTGCTGGGGTAAAAGGGGTTGCAATCATGAGTATACAATGAGTATAACAGAGGACTCAACACACCGCCATGAGAGGAGCCGGTGCTGAGAGTAAGGGTGGAGGATTTGTGGGGGCCGAACTTCACACTTTGGGGCCGATTGGTTAAAAACTCCATAATCCAGTGGCAAATGTAAGAAGAGAGATGTCTGGGATGATTGTATTAAATGCAGAGCTGGAATCTACAAAGAGCATCCTCACATATGTCCCACTGTGCTCTAGATGGTTTAGGGCTGTATGAAGGGCAATGGTGATGGCATGATCCGTCGACCTATTCGCTCCATAGGCAAACTGGTGTGGATCTAGGGTCGATGGTAGACTGGTTTAAATGTGCTTCATTACCAGCCTCTCAAAGCACTTCATAACTATCGGGGGGAGTGCCACCGGTCTATAGTCATTCAGACTGCTGGGGGAGGGCTTTTTTGGAACCGGGATGATGATGGATGTCTTCAGGCAGAATGGTATGGCGGCGTGGGCGAGTGACAGATTGAAGATCTTGGTGAACACAGCAGTAAGCTGGCCAGCACACTCTTTAAGTACTTTTCCAGGTATGCCGTCTGGACCGGCAGCCTTTCTTGGGTTCACTGAACTGAGGACCCGCTTCACATCACATTCCTGCAGTCTGTGAGTGGGTAGGTGTTAGAAGCAGGTGGAGACAGCACAGCCGATGTTGGACTTTTTACCTCAAAGCGAGCAAAGAAACTGTTTAGTTCCTCTGCTAGCGAGGCGTCTGTGTTGAAAAGCATTGAGTTGCTGCCCTTGTAGTTTGTAATGTTCTTTATTCCCTGCCATGTCCGCCTTGGGTCGTTATCTGTGAAGTGATCTTCTATTTGTCTTTTATAGTCCTGTTTCGCCTCCCTATTAGCCCTTTTCAGGTCAGCTCTAGCTGAGCTGTTCCTGGCTGTATCCCCAGACCTGTATGCAGCATCTCTGGCTTTCAGAAGACTCTGTACTGTCTTGTTCATCCAGGGTTTCTGGTTAGGAAAAAACGTGACTTTCTTGTTCACAGTGACTGTGTCCACACAAGCTGTGATATAGAACAGCACAGTTTCAGTGTATTCATCCAAGCCTGGTTGTGCAAATATGTCCCACACAGTGTGCTCGAAGCAGTAACTGTGCAAGAGCCCCCTCTGGCTAAGTTTTAATAGTCTTTACGGCAGGCCTAGTTCTCTTTCTAAGGGGTATATATGCTGGGATAAGGAGCAATGAAATATGCTCTGAGAGTCCTAAGTGTGGCAAGGGAACTGCCCTGTATGCATACTTAATATTTGAATAGTCACCTTTATTTATATAGCGCTTTTTACAATACAGATTGTATCAAAGCGCTTCACAGTGCTTTAAACATGATCTAATGTGTTCTGGCCTCTGGTAGCACATTTCACATACTGGGTAAATTCTGGTAGCACAGTCCCTAAGCGTGCCTGGTTAAAGTCTCCAGCTATAATGTGAACGCCGTCAGGGTGAGCCTGCAGCTGCCTATTTATAGTGGAGTGCAGGTGGGCTAGCGCTAAGCTAACATTAGCATCTGGAGGTATGTATATAGCTGTAATAACCACAACCGTCAACTCTCTAGGTAGATAAAACGGTCTACAGATAACTGACATAGCCTCTATGTCAGGGGAGCAATAGCTGTGTATGATTCTGCTGCTCAAACCCCAAGCATTGTGCACGTATGCACACAGTCCTCCTCCCCTAGTCTTACGGAGTCTTTGCTGCGGTCCCTTCGGTGCATTGTGCGGCCCGCTAACTGTACCGCAGCATCAGGGATAGCCGGGTGGAGCCAGGTTTCCTCTATCACTAGCACACAGCAATCGCGCAGACAGTTGTTTTTCGCCAGCTGTAGTTCCATCTCGTCCATTTTGTTGACCAAGGATCTGGCATTGGAGAAAAATATGCTCGGTAGCGGTGGCTTGTGTGGTTGTTTCCGTAGCCTGGCGAGTACTCCGGCTCTACAGCCCCGCTTCTGCTTCCTCTCCCTACACCGCCTCCGCTGTTTGACAGAGCCGACAACAATCCAGGGAGAGCCCGGTGGTCTCGCTATCACAGGGGGAATGTTATTAGTTCGATGGAAGTCCTGAGTAATCACTCCATTGAGCTGTAATCCCCAGTTTATAAGTTTGTGACGACTATAGACATAATTAGCTTGGCAGTGCTCCAAAACAACTATCAAAAACAAAACAAAAACACAACAACTCCATACTGAGCACCATACTAGAGAGCCGTAAGCCGCTGCACTCGTGCGCGCCGCCATTGTGTTTCCATTCCAACTTTATTTTTCTCACTTGTAATTATATCATTATACATCATTTTTTTGGTGGTTTTAGAAATAAAAAGGTAATATGATAATGTGTGGGCGTGTGTGTGTGTGTGTGTGTGTGGACAGGAGTGTGTGTCTGTGGACAGGAGTGTGTGTGTGTGTGTGTGTGTGTGTGTGTGTGCGTGTCTGTGTGTGTGTGTCTGTGGACAGGAGTGTGTGTGTATGTGTGTCTGTGTCTGTGGACAGGAGTGTGTGTGTGCGTGTCTCTGTCTGTGGACCGGAGTGTGTGTGTGTGTGTGTGTGTGTGTCTGTGTCTTTGTCTGTGGACAGGAGTGTGTGTGTGTGTGTGTGTCTGTCTGTCTGTCTGTCTGTCTGTGGACAGGAGTGTGTGTGTGTGTGTCTGTGTCTGTGTCTGTGTCTGTGGACAGGAGTGTGTGTGTGTGTCTGTGGACAGGAGTGTCTACACGTGTGGGAGTGTGTGCACGTGTGTGTGTGTGTGTGTGTGTGTGTGTGTGTGTGCGCGTGTGTGTGTGTGTCTGTGGACAGGAGTGTCTACACGTGTGGGAGTGTGTGCACGTGTGCGTGTGTGCGTGTGTGTGTGTGTGTGTGTGTGTGTGTGTGCGCACGTGTGTGTGTGTGTGTGTGTGTGTGTGTGTCTGTGTGTGTGTGTCTGTCTGTGTTTGTCTGTGTGTGTGTGTGTGTGTGTGTGTGCACGTGTGTGTGTGTGTGTGTGTGTGTGTGCGCGTGCGAGTGTGTGCGTGCATGTGTGTGCGTGCACATGTGTGTGTCTTTTAAAAATATACAAATGATAAAAAAAATAATGTTACATAACTCAAATTGATATTATAGTGTGAAAGTTGTTGGTTTGTCAGTGGTGTATTTTACTTTTAATTCATGTGATATAATCTAGAGTCCTAAGAGCAAAGCATATGAAGTCCCTGCAGAATATAAAGATGGTGCAGACACCACGGTTTTTAGCAGTTTTTTGTACATATAATTGTGCAACTATACAAAATGTGTAAAGTTAGCTTACAGGAAGGAATATGTATTGTCGGATGCTGCCTGTGAAAGCATATGTGACTGATGTGGAGTTATTCATGCTTGTTTCTATCTTTAAATAGGAGACTATTTCGGCATCCTCATGGATCAGAAGGTGACCAGCTTCCCGTTTAATGTGATGGAGAACCCCATGTACTGGGGCAGCACCGCAAACTACCTGGGCTTGGCCTTAATGTGAGTCCATTCATAATCCTATTCATTCCTAGTGAAAATATTTCTATTTGCATTTTTTTTTTTTACTGTTGGAATCATATTGTATGATATTATCGTATATCAGCATAATTTAAGTGAAAATTCGAATTGATAAACGATTTCAGGATGTCAGTATTTGTAATGATCATGTTCTCTTGTATGATTTGAGAATGATCACATGATCAATGTCACATATGTACTTATTTGATTGGTGACATAGACATATTAAATGTTTCTTTACATCAGCATGAAATGGAAATTCACACTGTCTATTTTCTAAATGCATGTTATAGATCTTATTACGAAACATTTCATCCAATGCATTTTTTTTTTTTTTAGTTTTTAAAGTGCCCCTATTATGTTTTTATGAATATTTCTTTTCATGTAGTGTGTAATAATCAGTCCCTCCAGAAAAACTCGATTATGAGATCGCATGATTTAATGCATATTCAGCCAAAGTCCGCATATTTATTCAAATACGCCGCACTTTCGCCGCATAAATTGCCGATTTCCGTGCAAAATATGCGGGGCTTGCATGATTTCATAATCCTCGCATTTTCGTTGCAAAAAAGTCACATATCTCTCAGCAGAAAGTTGCGTTTGCTTCACACGAGAGCAGCCGTTTCCCCCTGTTGCCATGGGAACGTTATGAAGTGACGTGATTACGCGACGTGCACATCATCGAAAAGCTGTAAAACAGGAGCACACTTTGTTTTTATATATTTTATTTATTCATTTTTACAGAAGTTGTAGCATATTCCCTTTGTAAAGCTACAGAACTTGTTTGACTCATCAGTGTTTTGTAAGTTTGATGTGTTTATTAAGGTGTGAAATAAAACAAGATGAGAACTGAGATATTCCAGCACTTTCTGTGGTGTAGTTATGCTTGCTTATCATAGGAAGTAATAAGAAATGACTCTTTACAGTAAGGTAGGAGCCTAGTGAGAACAGGGTGTTGGAGAATCACTTTTTTTTCTCTTTTTCATCAAACCGCAGTTTTTGAAATTTCCCGCAATTTCATCGCATAAAATTGCATAAATATCCCACATATTCCATCGCATCTTTAAAGAAAATGGGCCGCATAATCAAGGATTTTTGCCCGCAACAATCACAAAAAAACTCTGTGTTTTTCTGGAAGGACTTAATAAAGCAGTCTGTAAATGTAAAAGATTGCAAAGTTTCAAAGATCAAATTGCAGATAAATAAAGTTATTGTCTGCCAACTGTTGAATCTAACTAACAGCACAACTGTTAATAATAACCATAAGTTTCTTGAGCATCAGATCCTCATATTAGAGTGATTTCTGAAGGATCATGTGACACTGAAGACTGGAGTAATGATGCTGAAAATACAGCTTTGATCACAGGAATAAATCAAATTTAATAAAATACATGAACTCAACAAAAAAAGTGTAATAATTCCAAACTTTTGCCCAGTACTGTTACGTACACATCAACACAAACCCCACGACTCCCAGCAGTCGTTTTCGTCCGAGTTCAACACTAAACAAGAGTCTGCTAATCAGCTTTCACTCGATCATGGCGAGACATTGGACTCGTGCTGCTCTCCACGTGTGTTTCTGCACTTCTAAACGTCGAGCTTGTTAATAAAACACACTCCGCTCCCAAAATCCCCAGAACAGCCCCGCTATCCCTCCACGATCCCATCACAACTGTGTTATAAGACTCTGTTTGAGCAAAGCTGATGTTATTTGCACTAATGGATTTCTCCGGAGCTTCTGCTGCTATTTCTGGCTACTCTCACGCCTAAATAACAGACGCCTGTGAACGTCTGTCAAAGGTTTATAAAACTCACTATTGCCAAACAAAAAAGCTGAAAGAGCCTCCCGCTGTGAAAGCAATGTGTGCAATTTGAACACGACTTAAAATGATGCAAGAATCAGGTTTATTTTATACCAAATTTACGCATTTAGATGTACGTCATTGCTATCATCATGGCAGCTTTTACTGGACATTTTACAACAGCGCCGGCCGTCCTGAAAAACTTATTGTGTCTTTGCCATTATAAAAGCCATGAATGTTGTGCCAAAATGACAAAATTATGGGTGCTTTTGTAGCATTGTTTCTGTTTATGTCTACTATTGCATCTGGGTTGTTCAGAATTTAAGTTAGAATGCTGTTTAAATTCAGTTTGGAAATAGAAGTAAAGTTAATTAAAATTCAACTAAATCCATAACTGTAATTTTTAGATTAAAAATAGTTCTAAATATTTTGAAGTTGAATGATGGATGGATCGATGGACAGACAGATAGACAGATAGATAGGTAGATAGATCGATAGATGGATAGATGGATAGATATATAGATGGAGGATGGATGGAGGATAGATAGATAGATAGATAGATGGAGGATGGATGGATGGATGGATGGATGGAGGATAGATAGATAGATAGATAGATGGAGGATGGATGGATGGATGGATGGATGGATGGATGGAGGATAGATAGATGGATAGATGGAGGATGGATGGATGGATAGATATATCGATGGACAGACAGATAGATAGGTAGATAGATGGATAGATGGATAGATAGATGGATGGATAGATAGATAGATAGATAGATAAACTGATAGATAGATAGATAGATGGAGGATGGATGGATGGATGGATGGATGGAGGATAGATAGATAGATAGATGATGGATGGATGGATGGATGGATGGATGGAGGATAGATAGATAGATAGATGGAGGATGGATGGATGGATGGATGGATGGATGGATGGATGGATGGATGGATAGATATATCGATGGACAGACAGATAGATAGGTAGATAGATGGATAGATGGATAGATAGATGGATGGATAGATAGATAGATAGATAGATAGATAGATAAACTGATAGATAGATAGATAGATAGATAGATAGATAGATAGATAGATAGGTAGATAGATGGAGGATGGATGGAAGGATGGAGGATAGATAGATGGATAGATGGAGGATGGATGGATGGATGGATGGATGGATGGATGGATGGATAGATGGATGGATGGATGGATGGATGGATGGATGGATGGATGGAGGATAGATAAAAGGATAGATGGAGGATGGATAGACGGATGGATAAATGGATGGATGGATGGATGAAGGATAGATAGATGTATATATAGATGGAGGATAGATAGATAGATAGATAGATAGATAAATTTTTTTTAAGTAATATATTTTTGTAACTATTCATTGATAAATAGAATAATAATTTATTCTATTTTATAGCGAATGTTTGACGGCACCAGGAAAGCTGCTGCTGCGTGAGGCCTGAACATTTACTGCATTTATTTATTTGGTAGTGGAGACTTTAAAACATGTGTGTGGTCACCTTGACAACAGCGACCCGGCTTGTTTGGTTGGCAACCGGCGATGGAGCAAATGCTCTCCTAAACTATAAACCTCCGCACTGTTTATAGGGAGTTGTGCACTCAGTCTGTGTCTGCGTCTCGCTTTGCTGTTGTTTCTGAAATCGATGGAGTCCAGCGCGGCCCCTGTCCATGTGTGTGTGCGTCACACACCCCAGGGATGAAAGAGATTGATAAACACGCGTGGAGAGAGAGAGAGAGATCTGGACACGTGTCGCCCCCTTGACCCTCACACACTTGTGCCAGCGTCGGTCTGGACGTTTATACACACCACGTCATGACATGAATCATCACACCACCAGCATGGCAGCGTGTGTGTGGAGTCGGGATGTAAAGGTTAATTGGTCAGATTGTGAATTTGTCTATTTGCAAATGCATGTAATGTTTGCATGCTCAATGACCAATACTGTAATCGTTTTGAATGCTTATTAATAGTATGCATGATCGTATATATGGTCACGTGTAAACTATAGCATTGCACATCACTAAGTTGATATTGATATTTAAAGTTGATATATTATCGCTCAGCTCTTTATATAAAGTTGCATATGAAGTTTCTCCGCCTATGTAAAGCGTTATAGCAAATGTCAACTGATTGATTGCTTGAATCATCACAAAATATTAAATATATTATCGCCCAGCTCTAATTATGTTTAACAGTTTAGTGGAGTGATTTACTCAGCACACCGCAGGACAGCAAATGAGAGTGTGTAAAGTAACATATTTTAGCAACTGTGTGAAAGTGAACAGCACATAACTGGCACAACACCGGTATAAACATGAACATCTATCGGTACAACATGCGTCACACTAAACTTTCGTTAATAAAACCAGTGTGGACGGAAGGCCAAAACGGAGAGAAAAAGATGCCTTTTAAACAGAAATGTATTAGTCTTTTTCGTTTCTTCCTTCTCTTTTTTGTCTTTTTCTTTTTCCCATGTTTCGTGTGATCCTTGATTACTCACCTGTGATTTACAAAGGCTTTTAAACTGTTAATTGTCTGACGAGGAGCCTGCATAGCTGAGACGTAACCCTTGTGTGAGTCTATTACAGTTATTACTATTACAGTTTTTGCATATTTTGGAGCTTTGGTGTGCCGACTTTTCCTGTTTTTTATTATTTCTCTTGTCGTGCACCGAACCCTGAGCATATTTGTGCCGGTGATGTGCGTGCTGTGCTCTTGGTTTTATACATTAGTGATCACTGATGGAAAGAGTCCCCGTTTTAGGTCACCATTATGATGATCAGTGTTTGCTTCGCTTGGGCTGTTGACCCTTGATTTTTATGATTTTATGATTTTATTTTTTGTGATCAGGTGTTGTTGGTTATGTTTCGACACAATCATCATGTTGTGAGCCGAATCACTGATCTCATTTAGAGCCTAATCTCTGAGTTAGATTTGCATTATTGATTACGGCAGTCCTGTGATTCTAAAGCATCTGGCATATTAAATATTATCAGAGGGATCTTTAAAAGTTCAATCAAAAAACTTGTGTTAGTTTACAAACCATGCACTATGGTAAATCTGTTTTGAGCTCATAACATAGTATTGTGCAAGGAACCGCATGAACATTTGTCTTTATAAATAATCTGTGTGAAAAGGAATAAAAGTTGTTGGTGTTTTACTCCCACTAGTGTTTATTTCAGCTGAAACTTCAGTGAGTTGTATATAGGTGAGTTTTGCACTAATGTAAGTAGAGGCATCGTTAAAAAGCCTCCTCCACTAGTACATTTCAGTGACCAAAGAAAAAAGCTAATACGGTTTCTTCCATTAATCGACGTCAACACACACGCAATGCACACACTCACTGTTAATGTTTCCAAGCCTCCTTACATGTGTTCTGACCTCTCTTCTCACGCATTCACTTCGCCAACACATGCTTTACTCACTGCTTTATCCTCTCCTCTTTCCATCTAATCTTTATCCGTTCACTGGAAGATTCACCAATGTTCCTTTTCCCACAATACAGACATGCAGTCATTTCCACATATATCAACCACTTTCAAACAAGCTGTTGATATGTTGTTTTTTATAATGGGAATAACATTGTGTGTTTAACTTAATTCATATATAGTATTTATTGCAAAATATACCAATAATGTACACTACTGTTAAGGTTTGGGGTCAGTAAGTTTATTAAATGTTTTTTAAAAATCGTTTTATGCTCCGAAAGGCTGCATTTATTTGTTTAAAAATACAGTAAAAATTTTGAAATATTATTACAATTTACAATAATTATTTTCTATGTGGATATATAGTGAAGTGTAATTTATTCCTGTGATCAAAGCTGTATTTTCAGCATCATTACTCCAGTCTTCAGTGTCACATGATCCTTCAGAAATCATTTGAATATGATGATTTGATGATCAATAAATATTTATGATTATTATCGATGTTGAAAACAAGAAACCGTGATACATTTTATTTTTCAAGATTCTTTAATGAATAGAAAGTTCAGAAAAACGGCATTTATTTGACACTTCTATTAATCAAATTTGCAATAAATTGCTCAAAAGTGACAGCAAAACATAATAAATGTCTTCACTGTCACTTTTGATCAATTTATTGCAAATTCGATTAATAAAACGTGTTGATTTCTTTAAAAAAAAAAGCACCAAACTTAAAAATTGTATGTAACTAGATGCACATCAGAAAAGTCACATGAATGAATAATTAATCAGAGCCACAAATGATGCATTATATATGATAAAAGTCAGAGCTCTACACTGAAATAAATTCGGTTTAGAAAGAATTTTCTCCCAGAAATTGCTAGTAAATCTCACAAACAATAAAGGAAGTCACACGTTGAATTAAACACAAACACAAAAACTCAAAATAGTGTTTCCTTGTAAAACATCCTTCAACTATTCTTTGTTTTATGAACATCTTTTACAGTGTCTTACTGTCTCTCAGTCTCTCGACTCTCAGCGGATGAATCCCGTTTTCACCAATCCAATATAAACCACATTTGTGTTGATTTTGAAATCAGATTTCAGTCGCAGTGCAGCCGGTTTATTTCCTCATCAGGTCCGCACACACACACACACACACACACACACACGTGACGTCATACGGCATACAGTGGTTAAGAATAGCATCATGTACAGAAGAAGAGCACAAGTTTTCCGTCAGCTCTCCCCGAAATCACCAGTTTGGCTTTGTGCTGAAAGCCTACAGTCAAACCCAAAATTATTCAGACACCCGATATTTGTTTACTAGTGTGTGCAGGACACTATAGTTCATTTCTGTAAGTGAGGAGAGCAAAATAAATAAAACTGTGACATATTATACCCAAAAATTCTTCATACAGTGAAAATTTATACAAATTTGGGAGCAAAAATGATTCCTCCACTTTGAGCTGATCATGTTTTGCTGAAGTGTGTTTTCTGTAATTGCTAATGCTCTTTTTACACACACACTGAACAACATGAAGCATTGCTTGGTCACTGGTTGAGCTAAACTGGTATTATTCAATTGTGTAGTTAAATTTAACAGCTGACAGATATTCAACATAATTCATGTGTGAGAGTCTAACAGAAGGACGGACAAAACCAGTCAAATATCCACTGATCTGAGAACTCTGAGTTCTGCTCATGTTTCATTACCATTTTTTCCATAGTGAATAAACTGTGACAATGTGAGAAATGTTGAAGGTGCACTCTAAAAAATGCTGGGTTGTTTTAACCCAATTTTGGTTCAAATATGGACAAACCCAAACATTGGGTTAAAAACGTAATTTTAAAATTTAACCCAACGGCGGGGTTTGTCCATGTTTGACCCAAGGTTGGGTTGAAAGTTTGAAACAACCCAGCATTTTTTAGAGTGTGTCTGAATACATTTGGGTTTGACTGTACGTTGTGAAACCATGCCAGAGAAGGGCTAAAACACATGCATCCCATGTGATCACAGCAACAATAATGTGGACGATCAGTCCTAATGATAAAAGGCATAATCTCTGTGTTATTAGAGCATAAACACTCTGTACGAGTGAACAGGTTATCTGAAGATCGTGTTCTCGTGTTTGTACTTCTGGATTCGCATGCATTAGTGAAAAGAAATGTCAGATCATGAGTGTGTCTCTTCCCGCCCACGCTTAGTGAAGTGCAATCACACACACTCTTATATCCAGATGCTTTTCAATAATTCTGTTGGGGGAAATTATTTATGTACTGTTTAGTCAACGTGGACCAGAAAAGTTGACGTTTTTATTATTTTATTTATTATTTTTTTATCTAATATTATTTTAAATGTAAATGGTGAATACTTTAGAAATCAATATTGTTCAGTATCATGAAATCCCCTCAACTTTATTTACATTGCTAGTTGAATTCAAAAAATGCATGGATCATTAATATTTCATTCTTGGCCATCAAAATCTTAATTTTCCAATCTTGTTGTCACTAATTTTAATATTATTTAATATTATTTTAGATCATATTTGGCTGTTGTTATTATTATCGGGTTTTTAGCATGCTTTCAATATATTAGTTTATTTAAATGTTTTACTTGAATTTAACAGTTGCATTTGTATCTCTAATGTTAACAAAGATTAATAAATACTGTAACAAATGTGTGGCTTGTTGTTTGTTAATGCATAAACATTAACTAATGGGACCCTACTGTTAAATGTTCATTATTTGATATTATTTTAGATCATACTTGACTATTATATCAAATAGTATTATGCAAAGAAAAGTTTTAGTTTTTTACTTCATCAAAACGTTATAAAGCTTTTTTAACAAACCAATGCCAGTTGAATTTAGAAAATGAATGAATAATGTATATTTTTGATTGACCATCAGATCTTAATTTTCATCATTTTCTGATCATGCTTGTGAATTTTAATAGTATCATTTGCCTATTTTTAAGTAATGGTTTTCAGGGTTTTAGCATGCATTCATTATATTAATGTGTTTGAAAGGTTTCCCTTGAATTGATCATCTTTCTCCACGTTTCCTCTGATTTGCCAGAGAGAGTGTGTTATGCCCGCTGACCTCTCGAGTAACTGCATGAATTTAAGCATCTATTCAGAGGAATATTTCTTTGTTAACGCACAAGAGGTTGCAAGACCTTTTTTTCAATAAAGTAATTGAAATTGCATCTGTTTGTCTGTAGATGCGTATCAGTGACGGTGACGCAGCGAGATGCGCTGTGCTTTGTGACTTCAGTGTGTGAGCGATGTAATCTGTGTGTCCACACACACCATTCTCAGCAGCTGTCAATCACAACGCCCGGCTGGACAGAGAAAATTCATCTCTGCGTGTTCGTTTCAAGATGAATTATGCCTTTAGCTACAGACAGGGATATTTAACCCTCCGGTACTGTTTAGTGAACGTAGACCAGAAAAGTTTACGTTTTTATTATTTTATTTACTTTTTATCAGAATAATATGTTTTTCTCTAATATTATTTTAAATGTAAATGGTGAATACTTTAGAAATCAATATTGTTCAGTATCATGAAAATCCATATATAGTATATATATAATATAATATATTCATTTTATATATAAAAAAGTTACACTTATGTTGTTCAGTTTGTTTGTTTATATTTTTTATTCTTTTAAATGTAAATGGTGATTAATTTAGAAGTAAATATGGTTTGTACGAGGAAATCCCCTTTAAATACAAAATATTAAAGTGAAAATATAAGGGAAAAATCTCTCTCTTTCTCTCTCTATATATATATACACTTATGGTGTTATCTTAAATGGAAATTGTAAATAAGTAAATTATTATGCAGTATATATAGATTATATATAGATATATATATATATATATATATATAATTTAAAATCCCCTCAAAATATATCATATTAAAGTGAAAATATTAGTGAAAACAAATATAGTATATATTTATTTGATATATATTCATAAAAATATTTTCAGTCAATTTTTTTATTTTTATTATTTTAAATGAAAATTATAAATATTGTTTAATATGATGAAATCCCTTCAAAATACTAAATATTACAGTGACAATATTATAGGAAAAAAATTTGTGTACTAATTAAATATTTTTTTTAAAACCAGTTCCCCTTCTGGTGTTCAGTCTGTGTTCGACCAGCTGACAGTAAAAGTGTGACTCAGAGTGTAACACATTTTACCATGTTTAAATCCAATCCACATATTATGTCCCAAAATCAGCTCATAAAACTGGAAAAGGTCTGCAGATTGAGCCTGTTTGCCTCCATATGCAGCATAACCTGACCGTAGATGGAGGTGCGTATGCTAGTGATCGCCGACCGGCATCAAATTAGCCTACTTCTGTCCTCGAGAAGTGTTAGATAACCGAGTACACACACACTAGGACGACACGCAGGAGGCCATTTACAGCCGTGGATGTAGTTATCGTGAGTGTGTCTGTGAGACTCGTCTCTGAGAACCGTCTGTAGATTAGCATCCGGAGCTCAAGAAGTGGGTCAGTGTGCACACGAATTATAAAATATGATGTTTGAATCTTGATAAGGAGTATTTCATGAGCGTTAGTGTCTCGCTCATATTAGTCCTAAAGGAAAAGCTGTTTTTATTCACTCAATGTTATTTAAGGTTGGTCTGATCACTCAGATTGCATAAATGTGTGATTTATGTATTTGAATTGCATGTTATATGTGTTGTATGCAGTGCACAGTGAACAAGGACCTTTCATGCTCGACCCTATCGTTGGGATGCACGATATATCGTCCACCATATCGGTATCGGCCGATATATGTTAATTTTTAATGTTATCGTTATCGGTTTGATAAGAAAAGTTGGCCGATATATTAAAGCCGATAAGTAATGTATTATCTCCGTCAGCTGAGACGCTTCAGATGCGCACTGTTCAACATGATGCTTTTGAATTGGTTGAAATATGATTGAAATCACTTCAAAAAAGGAAAATACAGTAAATGTGCAGATCAAGTCTGTCATATCGGCCACATAAAACAGGGTTCGTACAATTAAGGTGCTTAAAGTACTTGAATTTGGCTTTTTGAAATTGAAGTCCTGGAAAACCCTTGGAAACATCCATATTTACGAAGAGGTACTTGAAAAGTGCTTGACTTAATGCAATCTTTTCACGCAAAATGAACACTGCAGTGCGTCTGATAAACCCCCATCAGACCTTTTCTCCATACGCCAACATTATAATACAAAATATGATTATTGAGCAATAATAGCCATTATAAACTTTGTAGTTAATATATATTATTAAATATGTTGTATTTTGGATACCATATATCTGTAATTTGAGTTTTAAAAAGTCCTTAAAAAGCACTAAAGATATTGTTTATTAAGTGAGGTCTGATTGTGATCCTTTGAAAACCAAAAAAGTAGGGCTTGAAAAGTCCTTGAAAGTCCTGGAATATCCATTTACGGTATCTGTACGAACCCTAAAAATTAAAATGAGAACATTATAATTGTGTGTTTGGGACGTGGATTTTAATTGTGAGACTTTTGTTTTTGTAATCAGGCTCTGGAAAATTATATTAAAATGTGAGTTTAGATTTGTCTGCCAATATATCGGTTATCGGCTTTTAAATATAAAGAATTATCGGTTATCGGTTTCACCCAAAATTTTCATATCGGTGCATCCCTATGTTAAAAGTATTATAAAAACATCCAAATAAAGGAGTCTATATGGTCTCGTTTACACTGTCAGTGAAATGTGACCCATTTCCGATTTTTTGCTCATATGCGACACAGATCGGATGTGTTCTATGACAGTGTAAACAGGAAAAAAACGCATGCATTCGGATATTTTGAGATCGGTTTCAGGCCTCGTTCATATATGGATATAAATCAGATATAAATCAGATATGTGCCAATTATGCGACTGTCATGTAAACAGGCAGATCGGATTTTCTGAGGCGTTAGGCTGCGTTAGGCTTTAATGACGAGAGAAACCGGGACGGATGACCCAACGAAACGTCGTGTCGTCGTAGGAGAGGAATGTGGACACACGTTGACGCAATAGTTTTTGCGTGCATATCATATGCACTTTATGGCGTGTAATACGCACGCACTCCACACCCCTAATCCTACCCAAGGGGTTTACAGTGCGTATCATGCATGCAAAAACTATTTTTGGAGTATAAATGCCACGAGAAATCAAATTAGTGGTATAGATACGCACTTTCATGAGATCGTGTTGTATGTTCCCACCAGTCCTGAGATCTCTCTCGCACACAATAACTGAAGCACATGCGCAGGCTCAATGATGGCCCTCTTCGTCCTCCTCCGCCTCAAAATCATGCCGATGTTTGACGAACTTTGCATATTTCGCATTCGTCCATCTGTGCAAGAACCCCCTTTAAGCATGCGCGATGTTTCAGATGTCAAGTGTAAACGCATGACTCGGATATGGGTCACAATTGAAAGAACGTGTAAACGGACGGTCAAAAAAATCGGATATAGGCAAAAAATCAGAATTGGGCATCAAGACCTGCAGTGTAAACGAGGCCTATGACACATGCTCTTCTGTATATTCTTCTGAAGTCTTACGATAACTTTGTGTGATAAACAGACTGACAGACGACGTGCAATTGGTTAAAAAATCGGTTCACAAAAATGCTTAATTCATGAATCTTGATGATCCAGTTCAACTCATTGACCGTAACTGATCCGCGTCTCACACAAAGCTTGAGATTGCTGGTATAAAAGTTATCATGAGAGCGATAGAAATCTCCTTAAAGCACATTAACCCAGTTTCCCTCCGATGTTTTATTCCCCATACGAGGCTGAATGAAATTGGGTCGAGACGAGCTGTCCATCACGATTTATTGCTTCGTTAATAACTGCATCTATATCAGGTTCCACTGGACCCGACGGCATGAGCATAGACATGACGGACCTGGACATCACTGTTTTAATCAGATATCCTGGTTCTGATTGGCCAATAGGATGTGATTAAGCCAAATGCCTCGGATCAGATGCTTGTGAAAGCGTGTAGGTGGTCGTTTATAAAAAGTCAAATGCTATTAGAGATGTATTTGCTTAAATGAATGTTTCCCGGGAGGTTATGTAATGCACTTCGGCGCTCTTTAACACTGCACAGACAAAAGTTTGATTTGCATTGGAAATGAGTTCAAGGAAAAGGTCGTGCAATATCCGTTCTTTTGAATAACTCTCTATTATGGGAAGGTTAAGCTTTAAAAGAATATGTGGTAAAAGTGAAACAGATTCTTCCAAGTATGCACGTGAGTCTTGTTAATTATTAAAATCATGTTTTCAATTCAATTACACTCTAAAAAAATGCTGGGTTGTCAAATATGGACAAACCCAAATGTTGGGTTAAAAATGTCATTAAAAAATTTACAGTTGAAAGTGAAAGTTGGGTTAAAATTTTTAAATGACATTTTTAACCCAACATTTGGGTTTGTCCATATTTGACCCAAATTTGGGTTGAAACAACCCAGCATTTTTTAGAGCGTATAGCGTTTTTCACAATACACATCGTTTCAAAGCGGCTTTACAGAAAATGTCCACATTACAATTTAGAGCGATCTGTTATCAGAGGTTTAGTTATGCATTTCAGAAATGTACAAATACAAAATCACAGTTAGCGAAAAATGTATTCATTTAAACATGTAATAATTTAAGGCAGAAACTCATTGACAGCTCATTGAAGTAATGAATACTTGTTTGTTAACAAATGATTATGGTGTTTAGAAAATGTGGTGCATGTTGATTCAGAGTTTTCATGCTTTTTTAAATATGTTTTCATTGCTGAATCATTTTCTGCTCTTTAAAAAATCCCTTTTTTCATTGCAAATAACAAGTGTGAGTTAGACGCTGGTCTCCTGCATTACGGCCAGATCTTTGTCTCAAGGGCCGTAAACTGCAGAAGTTGATTGAATTTCAGACCGTAAATGTGAAGCTCAAATGCTCTGATTATGAGGGAACGTTAACCGGGTCACACTGTGTGTTTCACCAGTTTCTGCTAATCATTAAGAGGATGTGAAGTGTCTTTCTGTCAGGGAGAGACGGTGAAAGAGGAATAAAAGCAGAGAAGTGGAGCGGAAACGTCAGACTGACCCCGTGAAAATAAGGGAATCACACAATAACATCTCGCAGTTCACTGCAAAATCAAAAGAAAAACTGTACGATTTGCATGAATAAAATGAAGTATAATTTCCGGGTATTTTTATTATTTTAATTTATTTATTTTATTTATTTTTATAATTTAATTTTTTTTTTAATGTATTTATTTAATTTTTTTCTTTATTTTATTTATTTAGTTAATAATAATTTTTTTTTATTTTTTTTTTTTATTATTATTTATTTATTTTTTCATGGCAATTTAATATTTCCCTCCTGATCATCGCTGTAATCCGCCTGAAAGTTTTACCACTTTATTATTTTTTTTACTTTACTTGTTTATTCATTTGTTGTAATTCCCATTATTCTCAATAGAGTGTTTTAGCGCCCGTCCACTTTTCAGCGGTCTTTTTTCCAGTCATTTCTCTTTTAAATAATTTTCATTTCATTTTTTTTTTAAAGTCTTCATTAAAGCGTTATAAGTCATGAATCAGCTATAAGGAGAATACAACGTTAAAAACCTTGATTTCAAAGAAAAGAGAACAAATTTGAAAATCGAACAAAAAAATGCAAAGGTATGAATACAACAGCTTTACCGAGGCAAAGAACTACAATCCCACAAAGCATTGCGAACAGCATAATCAAGTTAAAAATGGTGGAGAAACAAAACTACTCATTTAAAAATGTTAATTGTTTATTGCAAAGTATGCATATATACACACACATTTAAGTATTTTGATTATTATCTCGATTACGTCATCGCAGTGCTTCATTGGCGCATTTTGCTTGCCGCGACTCTCTGATTGGTGGGATTTCTGCACAGAATTATGGGTAATGTAGTTTTTCACCAAGAATTCCACTGTAAAACATGATTATTTTAAAACTAAGCGGGCTGACGGCTTCAAAAGAAGCAAATACCATCAGTTAACATCCTCTTGGCTCACAGCTGGCCTGTCTTTTAAAGGTTTATACGTTATCTTTAATAATCCTTCCTTCTATGGAGAAAATTATTGGAGATTTTACTTCTGGAACCTGACTGTTGCACTCTTCTTCTTTTTCAGATTTTCATTACTGTAATATAGAGTTACAAGTTATATAATACATTTTATGTACATGCAATACATGCAAATAGTTCTAAAAAATGTATATATTTTTTTATGAATGAAACGTGGTACCCAGAAAATAATTTCTGCCGTTCTCTCTCTGTATGGTAAAGAATGCATCGCTGATCTTCTAGTTCCATTATTTATCAATTATAAATGTTTAAATTGACAGGACAGAGAGTTTTTGAGTTAAATTAATTCTATTATAAAAGAGATAGTTCATTTTCTGGTTTCTGATATACAATTCCGTATTAATGCATTAATGTTTAACTTTAATGTCTGTAAAGTGTGTGAATAATTTCCGTAAAATGTTTATATAGGTTAGTGTGTATCCTGTTGCATAAAAGCAACACATATTCTGAATGTTTGAATCAGTCAATCCGTCAAACACAATATGCTATTCATTCGTCCTCAATCTCTGGCCTTTATCAACAGAATGAAATAACAGTCTGTGCCGTTTCACATGACGAGCTCTCGCACTGCTTCAGGCTGATTGTCACACTCGTGGAAATTTCATTTTTCATGCATGTTGCTTTCGGTGTCAGCGCTCGGCACATAATTCAGATATTAAACATGCAAAGTCTTCGAGCATGCCGTGTACTGATCCAGAACTCACGTTGAGCCCGTAATGATCCTCTAAAGTTCAAATCTGATTCACAATCAAGTCACTTTACCAAAGTCATTCAAGCCTCTATGACATGTGGACATGGACATACTGAAATAGTCTTTTGTAAACGATTTAAACAATTCATTTCATTCTAAAGTTAGTTTCTTGTATATGCTTGTTGATTAAATATCTGATTTGCACATTTTCTTCTAATTCAGCATGGATGACAATAACAGCATTTATAATGTTGCAAATATTTATGTTTCCAATAAATTCTGTTGAATTTGTTCAAAGAATCCTTAATACAAAAGAAATGCATCACAGTTTCCACAGAAATCTGAAGCAGCACGACTGTTTAAAACACTGATGATAATCATAAATGTTTCTTGAGCATCAGATCCTCATATTAGAGAGATTTCTGAAGGATCATGTGACACTGAAGACTGGAGTAATGATGCTGAAAATACAGCTTTGATCACAGGAATAAATTACACTTTACTGTATATTCACATAGAAAACAGTTATTTTAAATTACAAAAATATTTTAAAAAAATGTACTGTATGTTTGGTCAAATAAATGCAGTCGTGGTGAGCAGAAGAGACTTTTTTGAAATACCCAAACTTTTGAACACTAGTGATTTTTAAAACCCTTTCCAGCTTGTTTGACTTTTGCTGGATGATTACATCTAAAATGTATTTCTTCCTTATTATGGCACCAAATATTTGTGACGCTGTGGCCTTTCTGTCTTTTGTCTGGTTGTATTGCATTAGCACTGCAGTTGTTGCGTTGACCTACAAATGGTTTTCAATTATGTTTTCATATTAAACGGTGTTTTCCTGAAAGGAGGGAGGAGAGTACAACAATATAAGCAGGACTTGACAGGATTATATGCTCAACAATAGTAGAAATCGGGTCAGGATGAGACTGAAACACAAATACGCTTGAGTAACCAGCAGTCAACGCTTTTATAATATTGATTACATTCAGTGTAAAGTATAATACTTTAGCAAATGTTCCCACAGGGCCAGTAAAACATGATATTTTATATTATTTTGGGGTGGACAATATTTCAGTCCATGAGTAACTTTATTTGTATTAACAAAAAACTAGCTTTTTTATTTAATAGCCTTAGCTTGTGCTACTGTGTATTCATCAGCGTTAGTGAAGTTCTGACACTGTATGTGTATGTTTAGTAAAAGTGTGTGTTTGTAAACCAATTTTAAAGAAGTAAATTTGCTTGGTTCAAATACCTAAAAACTTGGGTCGCGGCTTAAAGTGATTAGTTTACATCAGAATTAAAATGTCCTGATAGTTTACTCTCCCCCACGTCATCCAAGATGTTCATGTCTTTCTTTCTTCAGTCGAAAAGAAATGAAGGTTTTTGAGGAAAGCAGTCAGGATTGTTCTCCATATAGTGACTTCAATGGGGTCCAACGGGTCGAAGGTCCAGACGTGAGTTTCAGTGCAGCTTCAAAGTGTCGACACGATCCAGCCGAGGAATAAGAGTCTGATCCAGACAAACCAGCGGACATATATAAGAAAATAAACATTTATACACTTTTTAACCACAAATGCTCATGTTGTACGTCCACGACTTCACGTAATCACGGTGAAAGGTCACGCGTGACGTAGGCGGAAGATCCGACCCAGTGTTTACAAAGTCAAACACCATTTACAAAAATAAAAAATAAAAGGTAAAACAACGATGTCGTACGATTTTAAAGTTGGAGGAGAAAATGAGATGAGAGTTTTTCGCTCTACTCTACATTTATGAACCGGAACACACGTGACCTTTCATCGTGATTACGTCAAGTCGTGGACGTGCAAGATGAGCACTAGTGGTTAAAAGTATATAAATGTTTATTTTCTTACAAATGTCCGCTGGTTTGTCCAGATCAGACTCTTATTCCTCGGCTGGATCGTGTCGAGACTTTGAAGCTGCACTGAAACTCACATCTGGACCTTCGACCCGTTGGACCCCATTGAAGTCACTGGAGAGAAATAAAAGTCATATGGAGAGAAATCCTGGAATGTTTTCCTCAAAAACCTTAATTTCTTTTCCACTGAAGTAAGAAAGGCATGAACATCTTGGATGACGTGCGGGAGAGTAAACTATCAGGACATTTTAATTCTGAAGTGAACTAATCCTTTAATGACCATGGGAAAATGTGTTCCCATGACCAAACCAGTGAACAATCTCTGGCTCAGTCTTGGTTTAACTTGCTTTTATATGTTGTGTGTTTGTCTTATATGTGTGTACTAGGAATGCCAGTCCTATAGGGGTGGTCCTGACCGCAGTGGTGGGCGTCTCCTACAGAGTAGCTATTACATGTGAAGGGTAAGTGTGTTATCAGAATCACATTTTCAACTAAAAACTGAAAAAAAAATTTTTGTATGTGTTCATTTACACGACAACGGCATTTTGAGGGCCTGAAAACACAAAATTTTGCTTTTAAATGTGAACGTTTTTGAAAACTATTCCATTATTGTCTCCATGTAAACTACAAAAATGCGAATTTGTGAAACCAGTGACGTCATGCGCATGTGTGTTCGGTCTATAGACATGTAGCGTTTCTGTACAAAGTCGCCATCTATACACAGCATTTTTAGATCCGTGTGAATGGGGATCATTTTGAAAACGTTGTCAATATGCGAAAAACACAGGAAAGCTTTTCCGTTTTTAGTACATCACTGTCGTGTAAACGTTCCCTCAGTTTCCACTCATAATCCATTTACTGTTCATGAAATGCTCAGATTTACCTTAAAACTCAACCTTTAATTATACAGCACAACCCGAGTTAAACCAAAGTGCTTTACAGTACACATAACATAATATACTTTCGGTTTATAAAACCAATAAATACCGTGTTTACAGCTGCTATTAAGATGCGTTTTAGTTGATCGGATCAAAATTAAACATACGTTTCACATTCACGTTTAAACCTGGTGTTTAAATCCGTCTCTTTTGTCCACTTTTAACTACTTCTGTCCTGATTTCTTCGAGGGAAGGGTCTATTGGCTGGTAAATATGTTTTTTTTTTTCAGATATTTATAAGCTTGCACAATTTGCATATGAACAGAAAACAGAAAAACATACAGAGAGCAGAAGATTTCGTTTATTCTCCGACAGCCGAACGCAGTGTGTGTGTGTTAGAAATCAGGAACGGTGAGAGAACATTGTGCTTATACATTTTTCATCTTCAAACCAAACTTTCTCCAGTCGACGACGTTTAAATCGCGCGTTCCCTATAATGTTTAAGCAAAGGTCATTCGGAGGAGAGTCTGCAGTGTTTTGTGGCTGTTTGAGGACATTCGACCGGTACAACATTACATTAACATGTAGTGGGGGTGGAATAAAATGTATGTTATTGACACACATCCATGGTCTTGTTTCCTTTCTTACTTCTAAGACACAAAAAACATCCGTTCTGAGTCTGAGACGCTCTAAGATTGATGCAAGTAAAGGTCAGCACACAGAAAACCTGCCAACTTTTCTCCATAGCGACAGGAATAAATGTGGGAATATACTCGCACTGTAAAGTCTCTATGGCGACAGTGGCCGTGAGAGAACTGAACTTTAATAGCACTGACACAAAAACAAAAACAGCTTCTATCAGTCTGGCCTGAGCGTGCCGACCGACGAGGACAGAGCCGGGTGATCCGTCTCAGTTACACACGACTCTGTCTCCCACTGAACACAGCGCGCCAACATCACTTTACACCAGAACGGGGAAGAAAAACCACGCAGTGACAGACTGGACTGTTCTGTTCTACACACACACACACACACACACACACACACACACACACACGCACGCAGCTGTGTTTTTGTGATATATGAGGACATTCCATAGGCGTAATGACTTTTATACTGGACAAACTGTATATTCTATCCCCCTACACTGCCCCTATCCCTAAACCTACCCATCACAGGAGACATGCTGCATTTTTACATTAAAAAAACACATTGTTTTTTATGTTTTTTAAGCTATTTGAAATATGAGGACTCATGCAATGTCCTCATATATCACGTGTAAGTTGTAATACCAGTGTAATATGCATGTCATTATACACATTTGTGTCCTCATATATCACAAAAACAAAAGCACGCCCACACACGCACGCACACACACACACATACACACATACACACACACACACATATATATATATATATATATAGTCAAACCAAAAATTATTCAGACACCAGATATAATTTTTTATATTTGTTTACTAGTGTGTGCAGGACACTATAGTTAATGTAAGTGAGGAGAGCAAAATAAAGTTAACTGTGACATATTATACCTAATTATATTATACCTAGTAGCCGATACGCTGAGTTTAGTAGCCGATAGTTTAGTAGCCGATAAGCTGAGTTTAGTAGCCGATAGTTTAGTAGCCGATAAGCTGAGTTTAGTAGCCGATACGCTGAGTTTAGTAGCCGATACGCTGAGTTTAGGAGCCGATACGCTGAGTTTAGTAGCCAATACGCTGTGTTTAGTAGCCGATACACTGGGTTTAGTAGCCGATACGCTGAGTTTAGTAGCCGATACGCTGAGTTTAGTAGCCGATATGCTGAGTTTAGTAGCCGATACGCTGAGTTTAGGAGCCGATACGCTGAGTTTAGTAGCCGATACACTGAGTTTAGGAGCCGATACGCTGAGTTTAGGAGCCGATACGCTGAGTTTAGTAGCCGATACGCTGAGTTTAGTAGCCGATACGCTGAGTTTAGGAGCCGATACGCTGGGTTTAGGAGCCGATACGCTGAGTTTAGTAGCCGATACGCTGAGTTTAGTAGCCGATACACTGAGTTTAGTAGCCGATACGCTGAGTTTAGGAGCCGATACGCTGAGTTTAGTAGCCGATACGCTGAGTTTAGTAGCCGATACACTGAGTTTAGTAGCCGATACGCTGAGTTTAGTAGCCGATACGCTGAGTTTAGTAGCCGATACACTGAGTTTAGTAGCCGATACGCTGAGTTTAGTAGCCGATACGCTGAGTTTAGTAGCCGATACGCTGAGTTTAGTAGCCGATACGCTGGGTTTAGTAGCCGATACGCTGGGTTTAGTAGCCGATACGCTGGGTTTAGTAGCCGATACGCTGAGTTTAGTAGCCGATACGCTGAGTTTAGTAGCCGATACGCTGAGTTTAGGAGCCGATACGCTGAGTTTAGGAGCCGATACGCTGAGTTTAGTAGCCGATACACTGAGTTTAGGAGCCGATATGCTGAGTTTAGTAGCCGATACACTGAGTTTAGTAGCCGATACGCTGAGTTTAGTAGCCGATACACTGAGTTTAGTAGCCGATACGCTGGAGTTTAGGAGCCAAAATGCTGAGTTTAGTAGCCGATACGCTGAGTTTAGTAGCCGATACGCTGGAGTTTAGGAGCCAAAATGCTGAGTTTAGTAGCCGATACGCTGAGTTTAGTAGCCGATACGCTGAGTTTAGTAGCCGATACGCTGAGTTTAGTAGCCGATACACTGAGTTTAGTAGCCGATACGCTGGAGTTTAGGAGCCAAAATGCTGAGTTTAGTAGCCGATACGCTGGGTTTAGATTCATTTTTGTGACGCGCTCCGAAAAATGTATGCAAAGACACCGTGACGGCAGAAAGCATGTTTGTTTTCTTTATTTTACAAAAGCACAATGATTTGTTTTTACTGTGAGTTTACACAAATAAAAATATAAAAATAGACCCTTTACAGTTTTGAATGATGTCTTACTCTTATCTGTATGACCACGAATGACGGAGTATTTAAGGTTGTTTCCGCTGTTATAATGAGACAAAATCATCAGCTATTGTGCCAATTGTGTCTGGAAGTCTCAGTTATGAAATATGCGTGTCCTGTAAAGATGAACGAGACTCAGATGTAGACGCACCTTTCCTCCCCCTCGCTCGTCTTTCTGTGATTTCTTGAAAAAGCGTAATATTAAACTTTATGCGTCCGCCATCGTCACCGCATGTTAATGAACTTACATATATATATATATATGTATATGTAAGGGATATTGTAGAGCGAGGAGGTTGTTATAGTGAAGCTCTACTTTATCCCGCTCATTACATGGCTACCTACCAAATAAATCAATAATTTGACAAAATATTGATTTTAAAAGGAGTTTTTTGATTTAAAGGAGTTTATCCTCCAGAGTGAACAGAACTGTGTCCATGGCAACGCTCTGTTTTTCATGGCAACGATGTGTTATAATTAACAGACCGCATTCTACAGTACATTATAATTGAACCAATCCATGTAACAAATATATATCGCCTAATGAATAGACCATAAAACTGCTCATATGTTTTCTGAAGGTCAATCACCTCATTTCACTGACAATTAGTTGTGTCATCATTGACTAGGAGTTGCAGGCCTTATATCTGACCTATTTATGGAAAGCGTCTCTTACACACACACACAAACACACACACGCACACACACACAAGGCGTCAGGCACAGACTGGTACGCACTTCTTAAGATTTACTGTGTGTCTGTGTCTATGTGTGTTTCTGTGCGCGTGTGTGTGTGTGTGTGTGTGTGTGTGTGTCATATTTGCAGACCATTCACTGAGGAGATCTATCGGCAGAGGAGCCAGCGCTGCAAGCACAAGTAAAGATGAAGTGTGTGTGTGTGTGTGTGTGTGTGTAAAGATGACACCAGACTCCCGATCCGTGCTCTTGCATGAGGAATCACGGACGGAGACGGACGGATGCTCAGCACACACATCTTCAACACTTCTACTGCAATGATTAAGATTTAATTTTACACGGAAGACAAACCGTGAATGCAATGACAATCTTCAATTGTAATCTGTAGTTTGCTCTTCATTGACATCACATATCATAACCATAATATATGTTTTTGATTTCCTCAATCAGTTCCTAATGCACATGCACGCTGAAATCCGCTGTTTTAGGGTCCACTTGTTTCTTGTTCAGAGATTAAATGTACTTCGATCTGTTTTATTTGCGGATGCACGTTTTTCTTTTCCAAAGGTAAAATAAATGGAAGCTTCCGGTTTTATCTTTCAGTATTTACACTCTTCCTCGTTTTCCTTCTTACTCTAATGGCACTGATCGGGGATTCACAAACTTCTTTTTGTCAGCCAAACCCCTTAAATGTGAAATATGTAATTGAAGTATTACTTAAATATAATAATTCAACAACATATTTTCATGTTCTTAGTTCTTTGATAATGGTCACAAGACATGCAAGTAAATAGCTAATAAAGGGAAATAAAATATATTTCATGTTTTATTGTTAAGTGTTTTATATTGATTTTGTCGCTGGACTTTAAAGTGGACTCTAACGTCCTTTATTGATGATAGTGACTCAGTCCACATTACATTCACACTGGTGTTGCAATACTAATATTTATGTCTTAAATTCAAAACTTTTTAATGTTCAAACTCGAATGCAGGTTAAACTCGCAGCAAAAGCAGAGATTTTCTGTATATACTGTAAACCGAGACGCTCTGAGACGCTCATCATATTGCGATTATCGTGCACCCCAAATATTTATTTTAATTTTACATCCAATATAATTAATAATTCGCTTTTGAACTCACAAATTCTTCCACACATTGTTGCATTGATTGCATCAGGACACTGAGAACAGATTAACAATTTATTATAACTTAATTATAATATATTTTAAGACCTGTGTTGGAGAAAGTAATTTTTTAAAAGTAATGCGAAACAATATTTCGTTACTCCCTAAAAAGTAACTAATTGTGTTTCTTAGTTAGTTTTTATGGGAAGTAATGCGTCACTTTACTTTTGTGTTACCTTTTCTCACATGGCTTGATTCTTTTTTTAATAACAAGAAAACACAAGTTTAATTTTTGGCAAATGTAAAGACCAAAAGTGTAATGAATAACCCTCGTGCTGAAGGAACTGTATATCTACGCCCGTACAGTAGAGGCCGCAGCTCAAACTAATAATAAAGTGAGATTAAATACATAAAGGCCTGGTTTCACAGACAGGGTTTAGATAAAGCCAGGATTAGGCCTTAGTTCAATTCACTAGCGGCGCCAGGAATTTGATTGTAGGTGGGCCTCCAGAAAACTGGATGGGCCAGTTAAAATAAGCACAAAAAAAAAAAAAAAAAAAAAAAAAAAAAACGGGTTCCCCTTCATCTCCGTTTCAGCTCTTTTCTGCGGCACTAAGGACAGCGACTCAGTAGCCTACCTGTGTGGCTCTTGTCGCTGTCCTCAGCTCAGTGCAGTAACGTTAGCCTAACTGGGGGGGGGGGTCGCACACTGGACAAGCAGCGCAGCGCTGTGCCGCGTCGCGTCTGACAACTCGAGGTATCGCACACTGGACACGCACTTTCGCAGTTTATGGCCAGCAATACTGTTATGTTTAAGGACATTATGGAATTAAGCTAATGTCTGTACTATGTTATGATTGTAGGCTACTGTACAATTAAATACAATCGTTGCTGACTTTGCAGTCTGAACACTTTACCTCAGAGCCTCCGTTAACTGAATGAATTGAGAATATCAGCTGAAAATTCGATAACATCAGCAATTTTCATTCAAGCAGCTGATTTCTGTAAATGAATATAAAACTAAATGTATATTGCAGCACAGGGTGAGATCAGTAGCCTATACATTGACGACGATTTGAGACAAATACATTTAAATTTAATAAAAAACAAATGGCGCTCTGTGGCGCGGCAGGATTTTGAACAAGGTCCTGAGCCGTTGCTGGGCGCCGCAGACAGACGACGAATGGCGCCGCCGGTGTGTGTACACTCATAGAGGGAATAACGTGTTTGAATTTTAAAGACGCGGCGCTGCACTTCTCGTCAGGTGTGTGCGACCGCCTTAAGTCACACGTGGGGTAGAAGCCACTGATTGGTTGAGAAGCTTTCACTCAAAGCTTTCTTCGGGCTGCTAGAATGAAAATCCCTCACTACTCACAATGGGCGGGCCCTGACCTAAAATGGGTGGGCCAAGGCCCACCCGGGCCCAATGGTAGCGCCGCGGGTGGTTCAATTAGGACATTTAAGTGGCTTTTATAAATGTGGCTTTTAAAAACATCACTGATGATCTGGAGACGAAACAATGACACTAACGTTGTTTTAAGATATACAGGCGAAACTCAAAAAATTAGAATATCGTGCAAAAGTTCATTTATTTCAGTAATTCAACTATTATTATAATTATTATATATATTAATAGTTATATTATTATTTGTTATAATTTTGATGATTATGGATTACAGCTCATGAAAACCCCAAATTCTAAATTATAATATTGTGAAAAGGTTTTCATAAGCTGTATAATCATCAAAATTATAACAAATAAAGGTTTGAAATATCTCACTTTGCATGTAATGAGTCTATATAATATATTAGTTTCACCTTTTAAGTTGAATTACTGGAATAAATGAACTTTTGCTCGACAATTTTTCGAGTTTCACCCGTATCAGTGTAAATTGCCTTCAGTTAAAACAGCTCAAACATGCATCTTAGTCTCAGACTAGCTTAAGCCGTGTGTGTGAATCAAATGCATTTCTCTGTTTTTATTAATTTTGAGGAATACTGAATCTGCTTTTGTGCAAGTGATTAGAGTAAATGCGTGTTCACGTTTAGCTTAAATCTACAGTAATCGGAGCTTTCTACAGGAGAGCTGTCAGTCAATACATGGGAAAGTAAAGTAGCTTGGGTTACTTGTGTGAAGAGGTTACATTGTTTGAATATTGTAAATTTAAAAAGTAATGTTACTTTAGTAGGTAATCTGATTATGTAAATTACTCACAACACAACTGGTTAAAGGGATCGTTCACCCAAAAATGAACATTTGCTGTTAATTTACTCTCCCTCAGGCCATCGAGATGTAGATGTCTTTCTTTTTCTTCAGTAGAACAGTAAAAAAAAATTTTAGCTGAAATATATAACCATATAATGCAAGTCAACGGCTTGAGTCAAAAAAAAAAAACATATACGGCAAAAACTGAACATTATTAACAACATTATTACCTGTAATCCACAGCCTTTCTGTTGTCAAGTCAATGGAAAAGGTTTAAGAATCTGAAATGCGTGACCCAGATCTATAAAAACAATGTATGTGAGTTTCCTTGCTTATGTTTATGCTTATACTAAGAACACATTTATAAACATTTACACAGAAATTCGTTCTGCCTGTGTTGCAAGAATTGTTTATACAGCTTTTTGGCAGCGAAATGATATAAAGCACAGTTTATTTTGATGCTGCCCAACAGATATCGCATAACTTTGTGAATACATGTCAAGTCATTAGAGTATTACTGTCTACTTAATATCTCATAACACTTCATTTTGATGTCACTTTGCTGACTATAAGTAACTTTGCAACTACAGTCAAACCAAAATGTATTCAGACTCGGTCAACATTTCTCACATTATCCGCTTTTATTCGCTATAGTTTAGGAAATGGTAATGAAATATGAGCAGAACTAAATCAGATCAGTGGATATTTGACTGGTTTTGTCCGTCCTTCTGTTATCATCATTCTTTATTCAGGACACACATATAAAATGGTCCATAGCACTATACAAGATAAAGTACACACAAAATAGAAAAAAATAAACAAATAAATAAACCAAAAAATTGTAAACAATGACTACAGTCAAAATTCCACAATACAAAAAAAAAAAAACTATATGAACTATATTGTCCTGCACACACTAGTAAATAAATATCAAAAATGATATCGGGTGTCTGAATAATTTTGGGTTTGACTGTAGATGCAAAGTTGCTTAAAGTCAGCAGAATGACATCAAAAATAAGGGTTATCAGAAGTAGACATTGACATTTTATTGAAGTGCAACCTCAGGGGTCAAAAGTTTGAGATGTAAACCAGTCAACCTTTGACCTTTTGACCAGGCCAATGGTCTGCCGTTACATAAGAACGGACTCTAAAGGATTTTGGGGTTTCATAAAGGATCCCATGAGCCGTCTGGTATTTGATGTCGTCAGCATGATAACAAAACCGAATCAATCGGCTTCAGTCTCTCAGACGTCATATCTCAGCTTGACAATCTCTCTAAGAAAATATTACACATGCAAATGTTACAAAATACAGGCTCCAGATCAGACTGTGTTTTTAAAACAAAGTAATCAATCCGTTTATCTGTGCATTGTGCCAAAAATTCATTTTCTGAATATACAATGGAGAGAAAAAAAAAGATCAGTATCCATTTGCATGCAATAATATTTAGTGTTGTTGTGATGGGGTTTCCTGCCAAACGCGCTCTGTGTCGGCGCACCGTTTGTTTTTGGTGCTTTTCATGAACTGGATTGGCTTGAGGAATAGAAATGCACGTGCTCACTATAATATTTGATCTTTGAGGCCTCAGAGAGTTTCCTGCGCTGCTTAATCTCTCGGAAACATGCCAAAAACAATCATATTTTACCCGAGGTGTGAACCTGCAGTCATTGTGAAGAGTTAAAATGGACAGACACTGTTAAATAGAAACCCAAAACCAGGTTATTTTGCATTGTCCAGACACAAAAACAAAGCTATACAGATATAGCTATACAAAGCAAAACTAGAGCAGATTCATGGAGAAAGTACCCCGTTTTAAAATGAATCAACAGTTTGATTGTGTAGTTTGAATTAGAATTATTATATAATAACCTTCATCCACGTGTGACTCTTGATTACTTGTTCTATTACTTGTGGAAAACAACTACTTTAGCATACTTTAAAAAGAGTAATTATTATGTAATATAAGGCTACTTTAAAACTTAAAAAGTGCAAACTAAATATGTTTTCAGACGCTCAATTGCGTATTTTACAATTAAATGAAAAGGTGTTATAGTTCAAATGTGTATTAAATCCAATTAGTTGAACTTTAGAGTGCTTTTTAACTCACTTAAATACAGCAATTTCATAATTGCATCTAGTCTTTGAAATAAGATTACAGTGAATCCACTGTTTTTACGGTAAACTAAAACATACTTTAATGTCATTTCTGTTATGTCATGTATTTAAATATATTTGCAATTACACATTTGAAACGGCGAAGTTGCAATTTAGTACATTTAAAACAAAAGTATAATCAAGTCCATGTGCTTTAGTGTGTTAGTCAGCACGTCAAAATCAGTGTGTGTCTTTAAAGCATTATTAACAATGATTTCAAATGTAAAGTTAAACTTTTAATTCGAGCAGTCATGAAAGTGCGCACGCAAATATGCCTTTTATGTATTTAATATTATATTATCTGCAAGTACAGTTTTTCAAATATACTTTTAAGAATTGAAGTGCACTACAAGTTCACATTTAAAACAATTAAGCTCTTCTTTTTTTACCCTCAAATCAGTATAATGACTGTTTTTTTTCTTATTATTTTACTTGAATAAATTGTATTTAAATGAAAATAACATGGTACAAAAACAGTAATGGTTTATACACTGTAAAAAATAGTTGCTGCCTTAAATTACAATCAAGTACAATCAACTTGGATGTTTAAGTCATTGCAACTTAAATTACATTAAACTGACTTTAAAAAATGAGCCGAATCTTGGATAATTAAAAAAGAAAGTTGGAAATTGCTCAACTTATTTTGATGCGTTAAAGCAATGTAAAAACATAAGTTGTCATAACTTATTAATCATAATTTTTTTTCAGTGTAGTGGTCATCTGTCTAATATCTGTCTAAAGGCTTTTTTTTCCTCGCAGCGACAATACACTGCTTTTCTTTACCGTTATATATGACTTTACTGACTTGCTTTCTTTTCTCTGACACTTTCTGGCACTCGTTCTTTTGCCTCATTTATCTCTCTCTCTCTCTCCTTACACACACTTTTCCCTCTAATAAACTCTTATGGATTATTAAATTACACTGAGAGCTGACACACATACATAAATACATGCAAACAAGCAATCCTCTCAGGTCATTATAAATGTCAGGGCTCAGGTCGTGACTTTTGACAATGCTGGACTGTGGGAATAAAGACTCTTACTCATTTAATTAGTCATTTAGCCTTAATCAGACACTAATCAAGACAATTAAGTTCCCTGCATGGGAAAAGCCATTTGAAACTCAATTGCAATGCATTTAAGACCATTAACTCTGAAACACTTGACCCATTTTAGTCTAAAACATCAATGTGTATGATTGTTTTTCAATATAATAATACTCAGAAACAACATGCATTCATTTAAAGGTGATTTTATGTTGACTTAATGTGTGTTAGACTTACTAGTTATTTAATGTATTTATTTACTTAGTTCTTTTTACCTCACATTTGTAGGTTTTTATGTTATTTCCTAAGTCTCAAGGCTGCATTGATTTGATAAAAATACAGTAAAAAATCTGAAATTATTATTACAATCTAAAATAGTGATATTCTGTGTGAATATACAGTAAAGTGTAATTTATTCCTGTGATCAAAGCTGAATGTTCAGCATCATTACTCCAGTCTTCAGTGTCACATGATCCTCCAGAAATCACTCTAATATGAGGATCTGATGCTCAATTTATCATGTAGCCTATATATATTATAGGTATAGTTTTCCTTTTATGTTCAGTGGAAGGAAGACAGTCAAGTATAATGATTGAAATGCTCAAAACTCAAAAATGGCCTTAATACACAAAGATCTTAAACATACACTTCATTCTTGAATGAAAAACAGCATCTAACCCCTCTCTGATGGGAATGAGAAGTGTTTTCGGACGCATCATTTAAATGTCGAGGTGTGGAAATATAATCAGCTGTAAAGGTCATTATCACTCATGCTCATCATGGACATCAAAGTGTGTTGCTTTATAGGTGTCCTGCTATTTGCACAGGTTAGTTCCGTGTTGTTCCTCACTTTCTCCGTTTAAAGCCCTTCCTCTGTGTGCCATGCATCGGCTTTCATCCTAGTACTTTGAAACAGATCATCTGATTCTGATCCATGTTGCAGCTGGTATCTCTCTCTCTCTCTCTCTCTCTCTCTCTCTCTCTCTCTCTCCACTCTTTTGTTTCACTCCTATAATGAGCTCCTGTGTGCATTTTTCGTCACTCCTTGTTTCAAAGAAAAGCTCATTATAATCCCCTGCTTTTTCAGTTTATCTTGCATGATCACACGTTGATCTGATTGGTTACAAGGTCGTTTGTGACGTCAGAAACACCAGCGATTTCAAACCGTGTTTTTGAGACTGTCTTTGGTTCACTGCAGTTTTAAGCAGAAAATACTCAGCAATGCTGTCGACTTATGAACTTACACACGGTGTGTCTTAAAGCGTATTAAAAACACCACACAGACACATAAACAACATTAAACGCTGAATAGAGGGACTTAAACTACAGTGTTTGAGGGCGGGGCGAAATGGACGCTGTTCTTGTTTAGCCAATGAAGACCATAGGCTGGCATTATGCAAATTTGTTAAATTGTTTCTTCAGGTTGTAAGAATCGCTTCTTTCTTTTGGGAGACAATCATTCATCCCATCTACACTTTGATCTTTGAAACTTTGTAGACCTTTTACAGTCATAAACAGCTTTAATACACGCTACTTGAAAGGTAATATTCCAAAAAAGCCAAATAGGGCATTAATAACATAGGCAACATTTAGCAATCCATTTGCTACATGATTTAGTCTTCGTTCATGTTAGCTCAGGTAGGCTACATTAATAGATGCAACTTTTCATTTTAATAATGTGTCAGCAGAGCCGATCCTCCCTATACGCACACTACGCAAGTTGCGTAGGGCCCCGCAAATAACTCAAGGCCCCGCCTCCCCCTCGTGTCAAAGCGCGTCAATCAAAGTTTACAACATCGATGAGATAACTAAGCGGAACTATCCTTCTGGTCACGAAAAGAGACTGAGAAAAACACCATGTGAGTGAATTGAAAGCGCGTATCTATACCACGAATTTAATTTCTTGTGCCATTTGTACACCAAAAATAGTTTTTGCGTGCATGATACGCACTTTTTGGCGTATAATATGCACGCACTCCCTACCCAAGAAATTTACAGTGCGTAGCTTATGCACGCAAAAAAAACATTTTTGGCGTATAAATAGCACGAGAAATTAAATTCGTGGTATAGATACGCACTTTCATGAGATTACGTTTGATAATACAAAGGGCAACGGACAACGTTATTTGTTTATAAACTGCAGCTCGGAAAAGATAACCGCGTCGTGCGTTAACATGAGTTCATATGCGCGTGCAGGAAATGAAACGCGCACTTTCCAGTGAAACATATGGGGACCAGTTACCAGTACAATATGGGCGTGATGGCACTCCTCATTAGGCGCTCATACTTTTAAAACAAGACAATTGATTATCTAGTCTCCAAGTCAGTTTAGTTACAACTCTGCAATAAAGCAAGATGGAAAGCAATCTATTGACATTGACTATATTGCATTTAAAATGTTGATTGGCTGGACATACTGGTCAATATGGATGCACATCCCTCAGTAAATAATAACCATCAAGTATCAATTATTGCTTTTATCATTTAAAACACAGTGACATGCAATGGCAAGCCATTTTAGCTTTTATTAATTCACAGGATGCATTTTTGATATCAATAATTAAATTTGTACTATTTAAAATGTCAATTATTGATATTAATATAAAATATGTCTATTTCTGATATCAGGAATTACATTTTCATTAGTACTAACTAAACGAGGGAGGATTGTAGTGGGAGAACTGGGGTGTCAGGTGTGACTGTGTGGCAATGGCAAATGGTTTACATGGCTCATGGGTCAGGTAGGGGCCCCTTAACAGATTTTTGCTTAGGGCCCCAGGGAGGTCAGGATCGGCTCTGTGTGTCAGTAAATGTTAAAATTAACATTTAACTAAGATGCTTTAGAAGGATTTTTCATTGTTAGTTTACGTTAACTAATGTTATCAAATGCACCCACATTGTAAAGTGTGTTACCAGATCATTTAAGGAATATTGCCCTGTTTCGGTGAAACCTAAAGCGGCGCGTAATTCAGTAATTCAGCGTTTCAGAGTCAAATATACCGCTAATACCACGCACGCACATCTAACTTTCTGTGAACTACTTGATTATTTTGCATAGAAACAGCCCACGGTAATGCCTCCGCTGGGGTTGTGTCGTGCGAGGTTAAGTGTGTGTGTGTGTGTGAGAGAGAGAGAGAGAGAGAGAGAGAGAGAGAGAGAGAGAGAGAGAGAGAGAGAGAGAGAGAGAGAGAGAGAGAGGTCTGTGCTACTGAAAGGACTAAAATCAACCAAAATACTTAAAAGAAACCTGCCTCACTACTGAAAAAATGAATGCTAAAGTCAAGCTATTTTATTAATTTATTGTGAAACAGAAAGAGCTTTCCATATATAGCTATTCAAATTAATTGTGGACTACATTTGTTCATTTTACCTTATGTGTTTGCTTAGCCAATGCATTTGTGTGTTTTTCTGCATCTATTGCTGTGAGAGATTTTAAGGCTCTTTGAAACGACTGACATGATCTGAAATGCGGTCAAGACCTGGGAGAAAAAAGACACGCCCTAAAGCGTCTGTGAGCCAATCAGAATCAAGCATGCCAGAGCGCGCTGGTATAAAAGCGTCGTGCTCGAGCAGCTCAGATTCACTTGCGCCGCGGTGTGGCGATGCGCGGGCGCGCGCTTCTGTATTAGATATAGACTGTAGAAGAAAACATGATCCGAAAACATGAACCACTGGAGCATAACGGACTCACTTTATTTGTTTTTAAGTATTCTAGCCTACTTGTTACTCTCGTATCAAATTCATTTCAATCCTTATTTCCATTTCCATGAGCCGTTAACGCGTCCATCCGTTCCAAAATTTGTGATCAAGTGCAAATATGAACAAACCAGAACTACGTACATAAAGGTTGACGCTATGTTTAAAAGACTGTTGCATTTAGGGAGAAAAAAATGCTCAGGACATTCCAAAAAAATGTGTTGTTACAATATTTCAATGAATTATATGCACATTAAATCTCAGTTGTTCCTGTGAAATGTAGTGATAACTGGTGCAATGAAAAGTCACGTGACTTATCCGGTAATGTGGTCGATAATAACACTAAATACTAACAGAGGCATGAACTAAATAACATAAACACTTGCGTGAAACAATCCAATGTATACATAGCAGCAATAAAAAGAAATCTAAGCGAATGTGGTGGTGGGGGAAATTCTGTAAAGTTATAAGACTATAATCATAGACTATTTTTTATTTTAAAAAAGGCATAATTTTATCAATATTTTACAGTACAAATATGCATATGAAATAAAAACATAATTTTAACAATAGGCAACTTTTTCATAGTACAAATATCCCTATGAAATAGAAGCATAATTTTAACAATATGCCTATTTTACAGTACAGTAGCCTACAAATAAACATGAACTAAAAGCATAATTTTAGCAATATGCCTATTTTATAGTACAAATATGACTATGAAATAAAAGCATAATTTTAACAATAGGCCTATTTTATAGTAAAAATAGGCCTGGGAAATAAAAGCATAGTTTTAATAATATGCCTATTTTATTGTACAAATAGGCTATGCTTTTGAAATAAAAGCATAATTTTAACAATATGCCTATTTCACAGTACACATATCCTATGAAATAAAAAGCATCATATTAACAATATTTTACAGTACAAATAGGAGATGCATTCTTAACCTCTATACGCAGAAACATTCACAATGCTTTACAGTTAAATGACATATTGGGGTTTTTTTTAAATAGGGAACTGGATACACAGCGTGAAAGTACTTTTCCTCTCAGCAAATGTTCCTGGTATTAGTTGCACCAGAAAGCTCTGATCCACACAAACAGACGCACCTGTTTCACTGGCCCGCGGTGACGCGCACGGGGGGCGGGGCGCGAGCACGTTTAAATAGCGGGTCTCCGTCATTAGAATCTTCAGAAGCAACAGCCACTGCAAACTTACGAAACAACCCGCTATTCTTTACCACTCCGGCTCAAAACCACACACAAGATAAACATGATCAAGAAAATGAGTCCTTCAGAGAATGAGTTTGACATCCCTGCAAAAAACTGCTACAGGATGGTCATTCTCGGATCCACCAAAGTTGGGAAAACGGCGATCGTGTCCCGGTTTCTGAACGGGCGCTTTGAGGAACAGTACACGCCGACCATAGAGGACTTTCACAGGAAACTCTACAGCATCAAGGGAGAGGTGTATCAACTGGACATTTTGGATACTTCAGGGAATCATCCGTTCCCAGCTATGAGGAGACTGTCTATTCTGACAGGTAAATATTTTATCAAATAAAACTATGCCATAGAAGCAGCATTTTTGGTTAATAGAAGAGCCTTTCAGTGAACAGTTCTTAAAAGTGTAAGGGACAAAAAAAATCGAACGTTACACTGTCTAAAAATACTGGTTTGTTTCAACGGACAAACCCTACCGTTAAGTTTAAAAATGGAATTAAAAGATTCAAATGTGGACAAACCTAGCCGTTCAAAATTTTAATTAAAATTTCAAACCTAACGGTTGGGTTTGTCCATATTTGAATCTTTTAATTACGTTTTTAAACTTAACGGTAGGGTTTGACCGTTGAAACAGCCCAGCATTTTTTTTAGTGTAAAACGTTTTTTCCCACTATGAATATCTTATGGGGGATAATTCACAATATTTGTGTATTTTAAAGGTTCTTCATAGAACCATCAATGCGAATAAGGAACTTTTATATTTTTAGAGCGATACTGTTGGCTAATTGCTGTATTCGAAGTCAAAATTTCTAATCATTCCCCCTCTTCTTTTGGCCACAGGTGACGTTTTCATCCTGGTGTTCAGTCTGGACAACCGCGAGTCTTTCCACGAGGTGCAGCGGCTCAAACAGCAGATCTACGAGACCAAATCCTGCCTTAAAAACAAGACCAAAGAGAACGTGGATGTGCCTCTGGTGATCTGCGGGAACAAGGGCGACCGCGAGTTTTACCGCGAGGTTCAACGCGACGAGATCGAGCAACTGATCGCAGGGGACGAGCAATGCGCGTACTTCGAGATCTCCGCCAAGAGGAACACGAACGTCGACCAGATGTTTCAGAGACTCTTTGCTCTCGCAAAACTACCCAACGAGATGAGCCCGGACCTCCATCGCAAGGTTTCCGTGCAGTACTGTGACATTCTCCACAAAAAGTCTTTTAGAAGCAAGAAGGTTAAGGACGGAGACGCGTACGGGATCGTTGCGCCTTTTGCGCGCCGCCCGAGCGTCCACAGTGACTTGATGTACATTAAAGAGAAGACGATAGGAGGCGGACAGACCAAAGACAAAGAAAGATGCAGTATCAGCTAAGACCGAGCCGTTTAAAGCACTGCTACGGTTATTATTAGAAGCACACGGTTGTTGTGCCAATCCCGGTGACTCCGAAAGAGTCGCGGTCGAACCGGTAAAAGTCATCGGCTTGAGCTCTCACCTCGCGACGTGGACGCGCATGTAATCTCGCGAGATCTCCTGTACAGAATAGCGACTTTGTTCTGTTCAGTCTGAGCGCTCTGTGTGATGTGGCTTACAAGTATCAACTCCATGCTTAAAAATGTGCTTTGTTAGAACATTTGCCTTTTTTGGGTGCTGAACGGAGTTGCAATGTCAGCTGTTTACTTTTTTTTTTTTTTTTGGGTTAAACTTTATCACAAAGAAATCAACTTGAATGTTTTATTGCATTTTGAACAATTTTTTTTATTGCCAATGAATGTATATTTATTCTTTGTCATTGTTGCATTGAACACATTGGAAAACTTGAAATAAAAGACTGTCAAGAATATTCATGTTCCCTCGTCACTTTCTGAAGCATTTATCTATGTTCTTACGGGCCTTCGACTGCAGTGGCTAAAACTAATAAAGTCCAGATATTTCCTTTAATAATCTGGTGCTGTTCGGTCAATTTCTACAAAAGAACAACAAAACTTTTTTCTTTTTTTTTTAAGAATTGTTTTGGATTTTTTTGGCACTCGCTGTATGAACACGCAAAAATCATAGACATGATTCGAAAAGGTTAAATGTTCTTAAATAGTCTCACTTGTATTGTTCAGTCAAATAATGAGCGCATTGTAAATGAATGGGAGACGAATTTCACCTAGTGGAAATACAAACTATTAAATATTATTGAACTAAAATCTAGTACAATATTTCATTGAAATAAACAAATAGTCATTTTTGACCAACACACGAACAAGGGTTTAAAACTGCAGAACAATCTGAAAATACCTTAGGACACTTAAATATGGTTTCATATAAACTTGCAGCTTAAGCCTATCCAGATATATTTAAAATGTATTAATCTGAAGGGGGGAAAAAACCTAAGATGCTCAAACTGTTGTCATTTGTTGTGCTCACTCCATGCCAGCAAAAACGACTTGAAAATGATCTATTATGGCTTGAGTCAGAAAAATATGTTTTCATCTATCTATCTTAAGCCCATCAAGTCTAAATATTCCAGTTACATTCTTTGAAGATGCCGGATAATCTCAAAATACATTATATGATGCTCAAATAAGTGTTATTTGTATGCAAACAAACTCAGCTAGTAATTAATTCATCAATTATGGCTTGGAATGAGGCTCCAATATTGTACCCGAGTATATTTAAAATATATATACATCTAAACTTAATGCTTAAGCTCACCTTAAGTATAAATATTCCAGATGAATAAGAGAATACCTTCTAGGATGCTCAAAATATTGACGCGTGTATGTTGTGCACACACTTGTTACCAAGAAAATGTACTAATGTGTTATGGCTTGGAATGAGGCCTCAATATGAGCACTTTTATTTTACAGTATACAAGCACTTATGTGTAACTACATGGGTTAAGGTTAGTTTTAGGTGCAGATTTAGGGTTTGTACCTAGTTATTACCCACTAATTATAACTAATAAGTACATAGTACATACATAGGGAACAGGATTGTAAAATATAGTGCTAAAACACTTGCTGAAAGTCTGTTGAGGATAAATATTCCAGATATATTCTTTGAAAATGCAGAATAACCTGAAAACACCTGGGATGCTTCAAAACTGTCTTTTGTTGACTTGAAGCAAAATTGCTTGTCGTTTCACTCATTTAAATGGTTTAAGACAGACGTCAATATTGTCTCCGCTCAAGTAAATATGATTTCATTTAGTCCAACTGAAAACCTCTACTAAAGAAGTGACTGAATTTAATGCACAAACTATGACAAAGGTAAAGAATACAGTAACAATTCACCGACACTAAACATGATGCTGCAAATGCTATGCCCAAAATAAAAATAAAATATATATATATACAAACAGTACAAATAGCCTAAGTAATAAAAAATGACATGACTGAATCAGTGTGGCCTCTATCGGTGTAAACAAGTGTTC
>CM060602.1:2291386-2338886 GCA_030578255.1 Tiaroga cobitis
CAATCTTTCACCAACTCGTAGAGTCTTATGCAAGAGTGACTGTAAGACCCAGATCATGGTCGTCTAGCAAATGTAACGCTCCTATTGTTCAGGCTTATTATTGTCAGACAAAATAATGAAACTATAACCAATAAAAATATAATAAAGTGTCTCACACACACACATCATTGGTAAGTGTGTCGGATTAAAGTCCATTATAAAGCCTGAGGAAGGTTGATTGACAAAAATTTTGCAAATAAAATTTTGCGATAATGCAAATTTTAGTGCACAATTTATATATTTTTTTCAAGCTTGTTAAAGATGTGATTGTGAAACACACAAACACAAAGACACACACAAAGACACACACACACACACACACACACTAGGGGTGTAACGGTACATGTAATCGTATTGAACCGTTTCGGTTCGAGGCTTCCGGTTCGGTACGCATACAAACCGAACGATTCCTTGGACCATTTTTCCTGCCGACAAAATTCGCGCTGGCGCGATCACCACAACATCAAATGGCAAGCGTAATGAAAGCGGAACGAAATTGCGCTACTCATTATGTGCTTCACGGATCGTTTATCAGCTCGGACCAGCAACATCTGTGCAGCGCGAGCCGATCTCGCTCAAGCGACACTGTTACTACACAGCGCTAAGAGATCCAGTGAAGAAAACATTTGAATTCGCCACTGAAGTAATGACATCGCTGCGAGATCTAGTGAGAAGCATTCACATTTCTCCGTTATTAACCGTAGATCTCTATTAGATCAAACAGCGCTGACGTGGAAACCAGGAGAAACATTGTGCCGTGAATGAGCTAGTAATACTTTACGTCCACAGACCAGCAACACCATGGATTTAATATAGTAACACTCACTGTAACCAGTTTGGCTGGAATAGTGAAATGCTTTCAAGTACTTCACACATCTTTTTCCAGCACTTCAAAACTCAAATAATAAATAAATATATATTTAAATGCTATTTTTAATGTGATGACCAAAACATTATTTGTTCATCCTTCAAAGATAACCCCCATTTATAAACCTGAAAGTTTCAAGATGTAGGAAAACTCAGTTATTTAAAAAAAAATTCTTTTAACAAATAGGACATTTCTCTGGCATTTCTTTCTTTTTGCTGTATCGAAAACGTACCGAACCGTGACTTTAAAACCGAGGTACGTACCGAACCGTGATTTTTGTGTACCGTTACACCCCTAACACACACACACACATATTCCGGAGCTTTTCTCCCTCATTTCCTTTAAGAGCCACTAAACTTGATGTGTGTGTTGTGCCAGTCTTTCACAGGCCCCTTTATAGCAGAACACACACACACACACACACTCACACTCACACTGTCTGATTGTATTCAAACTCTCCTTTGCTTCTCCATGACGTGTGTGAGCAGACTTACTGTTTCTGGCATGTAGTCATGAAATATTTTATTATTTTTCCAGGTCTTCTTGCCTCTGAGTGTGCGTGTGTGTGTGTGTGTGTGTGAGTGTGCGTGCGTGTGTGTGTGTTTACGTTTGTTGCACTGTCTGCATTCATTAGTTTACATGAACACACTGCTTCTAAAGCGTTAATTAATGAATGTGTCACAGGTGAAACATTATTGCATCTTTTATGCTTCAAAGGAAGCATTACTTGAAAGTGTTTGTAAAATAATATTTCATTTGCTAACATTAGTTAACCTGAACTAGCAATGGACAATGGTATTTTTTCCCATACTATATGGAAGTCAAACAAAATGCTGGGTTGTTTCAACCCAACTTTGGGTCAAATATGGACAACCCCAAATGTTGGGTTAAAATGTAATTTAAAAAATGAACCCAACGGCTGGGTTTGTCCATATTTGACCCAAAGTTGGGTTGAAACAACCCTGATTTGGATACAGGCGTTCTTCAAAATATCTTCTTTTTTTGTGTTGAGCATTATTAAAATGAAAAGTTGTATCTGTTAACATTAGTGTACGCACTGTGAACTTACAATGAGCAAGCATTTGATGAACAAAGATTAATCAATGCTGTAAAACACATACTTCTCATGGTTCGTTAATGCGTTAACTCATTTTAACCACTGAGTTCTGGTGAAAACTTTTAGTTTAAGATTTTGAATATGTTAAAACTCTTATGTAATGTGCAATATAACTATTAATGATTCTTCCCCTGTTTCTAAGTTTGCTCAAATGAGACGTTGAAAATAATTCAAATTAAAATATTATTAGATTTAAATGAAAAATGAATCTTTTCAATCATAAAAATGCAAAATCGAAGCATTTCCACTGGAGCTTTCAGACTTCTGGTTGCTGTTGTTATTAATGACGTGCCGTTTTATTAATGTTCTCGATTTCGTTTGCAGATCCATCTTTCTTTACAAACTCTTATGTAACGTGTTCAGGGGGAGGCTTTGCTTCTCCACGTGTGCGGGCCTGTCCATGTGCGGGTGCTGATTGAAATGCTTGATGGTATCGCAAATAAATTGGATTATGCATCCTATATTTGTGTTTGTTTGTCTCATCGAGGAAGGCTTGCGTGTCTAAACACTATTATCAAGCTATAAATACAATGCAAAACTAAGAATAGGCCTACTGAGTATTGTGAAATCATCCGTGTTTAGAGGCAGCGTCTGAATGAATCCTCAAGACAATGACATTAACAGCAGCAATCATTTTATATTCTGAGAAGAGAAAGGGGACATGAATGCGTCCATGTGACTCACGGATACCGAGTATACGTCAAATAATGTGACTTGCCAAGCAAAATCAGCTCCATTTTAGTCACAAAGCACTTACCGTGTCCTAAAGGAAATCAGCAGACGTGTCCGATCCACCTCGCTATAAACAAGTCCAGAATTACTGCGTACACACATTTTTGTGCTTATTACACAACTTTGTCTTTTTTTTTCTTCAGAACTTTACACACAAATCCAAGAATTGCACACACAAAATGCAAAACGCCTCACATCTCTTGCAAAATGAAGCAAAATATCACAAACACATCTCAAAAGCAAACATTTGTCTTATCTTGCAAACACCTTATAATATTATATTTTTGGATATATCACAATACACACAGTTATTCAAAACCTAAAGCTCTTCTTTCAAGATTGAAAGTAATTGGCAGAGAGATGTTGAAAAAATATCACGGTAAACACGAAAGCAAGATTGAAACCAAACTAATAATTTTTTTACTGTACACTCTAAAAAAAATGCTGGGTTGTTTCAACCCAAATTTGGGTCAAATATGGACAAACCCAAATGTTGGGTTAAAAAATGTAATTTAAAATTTTAACCCAATTTTCACTTTCAACTGTCAATTTTTTTATTACATTTTTAACCCAACATTTGGGTTTGTCCTTATGTGACCCAAATTTGGGTTGAAACAACCCAGCATTTTTTTAGAGTGTAAGCATTAGTGGTTGTGAATACTACACAGTCCGAAAGAAAAGAGATACACCAACCATGTTTAGCTGGACAGAAACCAAACATAATTTATAGGCCTATTCTGATTGGTTGGTGTTCAGGAAAGCAATGAGTGTTTGCACACGTGAGAAGTGTGTGTGTGTGTGTGGGTGAGTGTGTGTGTGAGAAGTGTGTGTGAGGCTCTGATGAATTACTGTGGCATTTTAACGTTTGTGTTTGAAAAAGGAATATCCTTTTAGATATTTGTACTGTAAAATAGGCCTATTGTTAAAATTAGGCTTTTATTTCATTTGTACGGTAAAATATTGTTAAATTGATGCCTTCATTATTTTAAAACAAAAAATAGCCTATGATAAAAAATGCTGGGTTGTTTCAACCCAAATTTGGGTTAGATATGGACAAACCCAAATGTTGGGTTAAAAACGTAATTAAAAAAATTTACAGTTGAAAGTGAAAGTTGGGTTGAAATTTTCAATTACATTTTTAACGCAACATTTGGGTTTGTCCATATTTGACCCAAGTTTGGGTTGAAACAACCCAGCATTTTTTAGAGTGTATCTTATAACTTCACAGCATTTCTTGCACGAACCACCACATCTTTTTTATTGCTCATGTATACATTGAAGTGTTTCATGCTAATGTTTATGCCGGGTGAAAAAGGCGTACTGTTGAATGTATTAAAAATGCATTCAAGTATATTTGTATTGTACTAAAAACATACTCAAGTACATTTTTAATACATTTATGTTTCACCAGGGTGTGAAAGGCTGAGAATTAGTGTATATGCTTTTGCAGATTTGGTGTGTGTTTCTGGTGTTTGAGTGTCAGGTTTCAGAAATTGTGTGACAAGTGTGGATTTTGTGTGTAAGCGGTGGAAAACAACTGTGTGTGTTTCCAGCATGCTTGATATGATGGATGTCGCATTGACCTGCACGTCAGTCTTTGACATATAAGGAAATAAAGTCGTCTTAACCTCTCTCTCCTACGCTTTAGAAATGTGATCATCCGGAAAGCATTCGCAGTGGCATTGGTTATTACTGGAATCAAGTGCTGTTTTTAATGCAGTTTTGTGATCAAAAGAGGTGTTTTTGTTCCATAGCAGTCAATGGGGTCCATAACTCATATTTTTTCAAAATATCGTTTTTTATGTTCAACAGAAGAGAGGAACTCATACGATCCCTTCACGGTCTTGCTTAAGGATCAGCAGAAGAATACGTGTTTTGCAGATTTTTTTAACATTACAGACATTACCTGTAACTAAAATTAATTAATAAATGCTGTATACGTATTTTTTATTGTTAGTTCAAGTTAACTAATGCAGTTTATTAATGTTAACAAATAAAACCTGATTGTAAAGTGTTACCAAGGAAACTGTCATGGTTAAACATGACAATGTGTGTGTGGTTATGTAGGAGTGTGTGCATGTTATTATTTCCATCAAATCTGTGCAGTGATGGATATATTTTGGCATGTGTGACAGCGATTTGCATTTGCACATGTTTATCTGTTCCTCCAGACAGTGGAGGAGAGAATCAGCTGTGTGTGTGTGTGTGTGTGTGTGTGTGTGTGTGTGTGTGTTTAATATCATGGACAGTTGGAGGCCGGTTACTTATCTAATGACCCAGAGAATTGAAGCACAGGCTAATTTTCCTCAGTGACCTTCCCTTCGTGCAACAGATTGTCGACTCCCCCTTCATCCACCCACACACACACACACACACACACACTCTCTGAGTGTGTTTCAAAAACAAATATGATTAACCTAAATCCATTAATAAAAGCTAATTTGTGTAAATGTGTCACATAACCGGACACATCATAGCCCAGCGGATGCTTCAGTAAGTCAACACATCAAAATAAGTGTACTTTTAAAAAAACATAATGATTAAAAGCGTACTTTAAAGTAAAATGTTTAATTCAACATCATTACAAAGTGCACTTTTAAAAGCGTACTTACAGTAAGTGTGTTTTAATCATAGTCGTGATAGTGTAGCCTAGTCTCTACTCTTAAGTGGCCTTTTTATTGAATTAATATTATATTATTTGCAATACAGTTTTTTTAAAAACTTTTAAGATTTAGAGTGCACTACAAGTGCACATTCAATGCAATTAACCGAACTTCTTTTTCACAAGGAGAAGCTCTGCCCAATGTGAAATCAGACCTGTAAAATACATCGTCTGTGTCTAAAGGAGCGAGTTAGTCAACAGGATCCGCATTTAGCCCTGTGAATCATCCATGTCTCTGTAACGAGCAGTCTTTGATAATAGCTATGATCAACTCTCAGCAGACGCAGATACTCAGACCATCTTGCAGGAGTCATAATCATACCATATTTAATTTAATTATTCTATATTGATTGATTTATTCTGAAGTTGCGACTGATTCACAAACACTCTGAAATGTGCCACTCAAACTGTTAAAGTCATCATTTTATCCCTTAAAACTCATCTGTGATCACCAAAATGACTTATTTAAACATTTTATCCTTCAAAAAACATCTTCATGCCTCAAAATAGCTTGAAAGTAACTCGACACCCTCGCCTCATTTAGTATGCGCGGTTCTATTAATATGCAAATGAGCCCCGCCTCCACTCACTCACTCAGCTCAGAGATCCACTGGTTGACGATCACACACGTTGATCTGATTGGTTACAAGGTCGTTTGTGACGTCAGAAATACTAGCGTAATATTGTAAATGAATCAAATCACATTCAAATTGAACAGAAATAATTAATTTAATTTAAATGATTTAAATATGGGCTATAACAAAATGATTTTATTTAAACACACATGCACGTGTTATACAGTGCAGTAAGCAAATTCTGAGAAATACTGTTGACATTTGTAGCCAATCAGCAGTGAGGGGCGTGTCCACTCATGAGGGGGGCGTGGCCTGTGTTGCATAGTTGCTGCGCCCGAAATCGAGTTGAGTAGATACTTATTTTGAATTTGAGTAATTATGCATATGCACACCATATCTCGCTGGAAGTAGTAGGTCATCCAGGTACTTCTTTGCCTACTCTTTTATCAGTACTGTGAATGTGGACATGTGGCTTTTGTCACATACTGTTTTTCGTCTGCTATACAGCTGGGAAGTATGCGATTTCGGACGCATCTGTGTTTATGAATTATAACAGAGTTTCTCAGAAATCCCTTACTGTACCTTTAAATATACATATAGTATATTATGTAAGGAATAATTGACGACAGGCCGTTGAATTATTAGAAAAATAATGCACACCCGAGGTGGTAATGCGGTCACGACGCGAAGCGGAGTGGCCGTTACACCTCGGGTGTGCATTATTTTTCTAAAAATTCAACGGCCTGAAGTCAATTATTCCGCTTATACTACAGTTACCACACCTCAAAACATTGTTCAGATGATGCATATCAAGACGTTTGTCAAGTTTTTGTCATTAAAACGCTCTTGTATGTAGGACTAATTTCTTACGCATCTAATCCCATGCCTCCGTTGCTAATTCCAAAACGTCATTTTAGAGTTAGTAACGGAGGTTTGAGCCACTGATAGCAGACTAATGATGGGGACACACTTACAACTCGCTGAAACATCCGAAGACTGACTGTTTCCATCGACTGTAGCAGTTCTTAAACACATAGACAGTAAAAGAAATGGACAGAGCGATCTCATTGGAACTCAGTTGAGACAGTTGAAGCCCACTTTTAGCGATTTTTGAGCACTTCCGTTCCTGACGCGCAGACTCAGACCAACTCAAACTAAGCTTGATGACGTGAGCAACCTGTCTGACAGACGTTAATCTTCTAGTAGCTGTGCGTGAAAATTGCCAACGTTAATCTTGCAGAGACGGGGAACTTGAGCAAAGAGCCCTTTATACATTGTCGTGTTTCTTTAGAAATAAATAATGGACAAATGGAGTCTTTAAACGCCTCAGATGTAAAGTTATTCGCTGTCAAAGTGACGCCAAAATGAATGGTAGTCAATGGAAATGCTAACGCAAGTGAAGTTCTGCTACAAGATGGCGGCACCCGGCCGACTTCAACTTCCGGTCGATGGATTACCCCCTTGCTTAAACACAGACTGTGAATAGGCTACAGACTGAACACGCGTTTGGGCATGATCAGTCATAAGTATCAAATTACATTCATAACTGGCCTTAGTCAGTGTGTCCCGGCTTTATACAGTTATTAATGCCGTTATTAGAGAGAGAGAGAGAGAGAGAGAGAGAGAGAGAGAGAGAGATGTTGCAATAATGAGACAGAAAAGCATGTGCGTCAATATTATTATTATTTATTAATTAAATTTGTTTTAATTCATTCGTTCATTCTTGTTTTCTATAATTGACAGTAAGTAACCCAATAAATGAAACACACAAAGCCCTTTTAACAAGTAGGCCTATCAATAATTATTTATTTGTTATATTATCTGGAATAATTACGAAAACCCAGCAGGACTATCAATTTATTTATATAAGCCTATTCAATTTAATTTTCTATTTAGCCTATAGATAGGACTACATACTTTATTTATTAAAATTAAACTGTATGTGTCCATTGATTGTGAAGTTACACATCGAAAACTGCAGATCAAGCGCATGCATGGGGCGCATGTTTTTTCTTTTTATGAATTGTATCCTATTTTCCGTTATTACAGTTAACTACGCGCAGTGATATGGAACTGTAATGCGGTCAAACCTGCCTGGAACTACTTTAGCCGTGCGTTTCCCGGAAAATAATTGCACACCTTAGAACGTTCTCAACCAATCAGAATCAAGCATTCAACAGCCCTGTAGTATAAATATATATATATGTATTATTAGGCTTATTTAGTGTATATTTATATACAGTATAGGCTATATGTTGTCATGATACTGAAAACCCTTAATCGGCTCCAGATGAAGGGCGTTAAAGTGAAGTGAGCGTCTCCAGATCTCCAGCTTTGAAGAGTCTCGGCTTTGATCACCAGCGTAGGACACTTTACATTCACACAGTCAGCGACAGCACTCTTTTGAGCCACGGATAGATGCGTGCGTGCGTGGGTGCGTGTGTGTGTGTGTGTGAGGGTTTGTTTTGGCGTCAGTAAAGCGTAACTCGGATAAAGTTCTGCCTCACGGGAATGCCGAGTCCTCCGTAATCAAGACTCAGATAAGACTCAATCCAAACACACACTGACTCCAACAGAGCCTAGAATACATCCTTGAAATGTTCAGAATCTTTTTTTTGGATTCAGATTTTTTCCCCCCAATAATTATATAATTTATTTAGCATGGTTTTCGGGGTTTGTTTAAAGTGATTAGTTCACTTCAGAGTTAAAATGTCCTGATAGTTTACTCTCCCCCCCAAGATGTTCATGCCTTTCTTTCTTCAGTCGAAAAGAAATGAAGGTTTTTGAGGAAAACAGTCAGGATTGTTCTCCATATAGTGACTTCAATGGGGTCCAACGGGTCGAAGGTCCAGACATGAGTTTCAGTGCAGCTTCAAAGTCTCGACACGATCCAGCCGAGGAATAAGAGTCTGATCTAGACAAACCAGCGGACATTTATAACAAAATACACATTTATACACTTTTAACCACTAGTGCTCATCTTGCGTCTTTCCAAGGTCTGCATTTTGGACTTTCAAACCGTTGGACCCCGTTGAAGTTGATTTGATTGGTTGATTTAGTCATGTGGTTTCTCAGTTCTGTTCTGTCATTGGTTCCTTGTCTCATTGCTCTCAAGTGTGTCTTGTTAGCTCATTAGTCTGTTAGTATTTATAGTCCTCATGTTTTCTTTGTCCTTGTCTAGCCTTCTGTAACATAGTCTATTGTAGGTGAGTTTGTCGTGTTCGTGTTCGTGTTCGTGTTCGTGTTCGTGTTCGTGTTCGTGTTCGTGTTCGTGTTCGTGTTCGTGTTCGTGTTCGTGTTCGTGTTCGTGTTCGTGTTCGTGTTCGTGTTCGTGTTCGTGTTCGTGTTCGTGTTCGTGTTCGTGTCCGTGTTCGTGTCAAGTCTTCTCAACTACAACTCGCTTCAGTGGACTGTTATACATATACATGTGTGTATATATATATATATATATATATATATATATATATATATATATATATATATATATATATAGACACACACATATATATATATATATATATATATATATATATATATATAGCCTATAGAGTAGGCTCTATATGTATATATATATGTGTGTGTGTGTCTATATATATATATATGGAGAGAGCATTTATAAAATATAGTTTTATATATAAAGTATTTAAAGTATAAACAAAGTATTTAGATATATTAAATTAGAAAAATATATATTTTACAAATTCTAAAAATATATTCTATAGAGAGATAATTTATAGAATATATTTCCTACTTTTAAATAGAAAGAGAATAAAGAATTATATATATATATTATAGATTATAATTATAGAATTTCTAACATATATTTTTCTAATGTAATTTAGCCTATATAAAGTATTAAGGTATAAAATATATAGGCTAATAATACTTTGAATTATCTATCATTTTCTTTGCAAATATATTTAAAGACATTGCATTAGTGTGGCACCGAAGTAAAATACTGAATAAAAATGTTTTTAAAAAAGTATTTATGGTTATATTTAATTGTTATATTACGTTTTGTTAAAACACTGGCCTAGTTTATAATTGTGAAATTTTTCATTATTTAAAAAAAAAAAAATTTTTTTGCACGTTAAATATACAGCTGTTCCCTTTCAAGGGAACTCGAGCTGCGTTTGAGACGCGGTGGGAACGCTCTGCGTGATTGCGTCATGAAGCACGTGTAAAATCAGTCCAATGGAAGCCCGATACGTCATAGGTGACGTCATAGACCAGGAAACTATAAAGCACCCTTGCAAACAGACCGCGACAGCTTCTGAAAAAGTCTGAAGCAAGCGCTCTCTGTGATTCTGTCCTTGTCTATTTATTGTTGTTTGTCAAGCCCAATATATATATATCACTATCTATCATTATGGCGAGCAAAGCAATATTATAGACGTTGTGTTGTTCCCTGCCCTCGTTACATCACGGGTGGGGACACACATCAGCTTTTTGTTGCTGTTTGGGAGTGGAGCATGCAACAGTCATTTCTCGAGGGATCTGACTGTGCATTGCGAGAAGCTGTCCGTGAGGACGCTCCGCTCCCGCCGGGCGTTCTTCGAGGAGGACGGTTCGGTTCGCGTTCCCCGAGCGGGTCTCTCTGTTGCCGAGGCTCGGAGACGGCTCGTATTTCGGGGTTCGAAAACGGATCTGACAGCGGGGGTTGGGACGGGCTCCGCCCTTTCTCAGCTTTCACATGCCAGATCTAGTGTGCTGCGATTTCCAGTTCCGAGGAATTGGTATCGTTAGTGTTTTGTTTTAAAAGGAGAACAAAACAAATACAAATCTTTATAAAAAGGCAGATGTTTGAGTTTTCAATGAATACATTTTCCAGCTCATAACTCTGTTGAATAAAGAGGAGCTTTTTTAAAGAAAAAAAAAGGGTTTTATCTAGTGCTGTTGCCAGTTAAATATTTACTGGCCAGCTGAACATTATGAGATTGAAAATAAAGAAGAGTTTGTTAAAGATGAACTGTATCTTAAACAGGGAAAACTCTGTATCTCAGCCTCCTCGTCGGGGACTGTGGTTTTTCCCTATCTCCACACTGAGGTGTCGAGATCGTGGAATAAACCGGTTTGTATTTTATGTGTTTAATCCCCAGATGTCTGACTATAGTGATGTTTGGGTATTAAGTATCATAGTATGACATTGCCTCGGGTTAAAGAGACGCTTGCGAGCTTTCTCTCTCCCGTGTCGGCGTCATCGTTATTAACCCCGACGTTACCCACCAGCCATCTTAAATAATGAATACATTTTTTATTAGGCAGCGCTGGTGGGTAAAGTATGTAAGGACATGGATGAATGTGAGGGGCGACTCTCTGAGGAGGGTCGCAGCGCTGCCAGTTCGGTTGTTTCCTGCTGGTGGCCACAGAGTGATATATGTATGTATATATATATATATATATATAAGTTTTTCTGATATAAAGATAAAGGAAAATAAAGATATAATTATGTCTGTTCTTCTGGACGCTCCGCTTTCAAGAAAACTGAGATATAAACCATTCAGCGGCGTTCCAGAGGTTTCTTCCTCACCAATCTAATGTTCCTGAGACGGCCTATTAAGCTCCTCTCAGCACAAAGTGCAAAACAGAGCGTCGCCATTCGGGCTCCTCCGCAATTGAGGGGTACCTGGGTGGCGGTCGCAGTTTAGCCAGTTAGAGACATGCAAGATCTGAGGACTGTTTTATCTCTAAAATAGCTTTGACAAAGAAGAAGCCCTGACGCCGAGGCGATCAGGCTTCTAAGGGTGGTCCCCTCTGGGGTAGGGACGGTTTTGAGAAATCGTTTCTCCTCAGCGCCCTTTGGGGTGTGACTCTCTGAGGAGGGTCGCAGTACTGCCAGTTCGGTTTCCCTGCCGGTTCGCCGTTTCAGGGCACCAAGGTGTCAGTGTCCCCAAACGAGCCTTCAAATAAGAAAAAAGAAGAGCAGTCAGTTCGGTTTCCCTGCCGGTTCGCCGTTTCAGGGCGCCGAAGTGCCTGCTTTTTTCAACGATCCTCCGAGTAGGGTCGTAGGAACTAAGCTAGTTAGAGGTAGGCAAGATCTGAGGACTGTCATCATCTCTAATAAAGCTTAGACAAGAAGTCCTGTCGCAAGAAAACGAGGCTATCAGGCTTCTGAGGGCTCCTCCGGGGCAGGGACGGTTTTGAGAAATCGTTTCTCCTCGGCGACTTCTGGGGTGCGACTCTGAGGAGGGTCGCAGCGCTGCCAGTTCGGTTGTTCCCTGCCGGTTCGCCAGGTGTCAGCGTCCCCATACGATCCTCCGAGGAGGATCGTAGAGCGGTCAGTTCGGTTGTTCCCTGCCGGTTCGCCGCTTCAGGGCACCGTAGTGACTGTTCAACCAAGGGACGGTTTTGAGAAATCGTTTTTCCTCTGGGGTGCAACTCTCTGAGGAGGGTTGCAGCGCTGCCAGTTCGGTTGTTCCCTGCCTGTTCGCCGTTTAGGGCACCGAGGTGTCAGCATCCCCATACGATCCTCCGAGGAGGGTCGTAGAATGGTCAGTTCGGTTGTTCCCTGCCGGTTCGCCGCTTCAGGGCGCCGTAGTGACTGTTCAAATAAATCCAGAGGCCAGTCTTGAGAGACTGGTTCCCCTAGTAAATTTCTGGCAGCGCGGAAACTACTGCCACATATTTCTCAGTGGGTCCTGCACACTATAGAAAAGGGTTTCAGAATTCAGTTCGGTTCTCGTTCGCCCAGATTTCTAGGGGTCCTCCTTTCATTGGTGGACCCCGAGCAGGCTTTGGTTATGGAGCAGGAAGTACTGTCACTTCTGCAAAAGGAGCTGTAGAAGGGGTTCCTCCTCCCAGCAGACAGCCATTACTTCATTGTTTCCGAAAGAGGATGAGGTGTTTCCCGAGGTTTGCTTTCGGGGGCGAAGCATACCATTATTGGGTTCTTCCATTCGGCCTAGGTTTATTACCCCACACCTTTACAGTATGCGTGGATGCAGCTCTGGCTCTTCTGAGACTCCAGGGCATTCGCGTATCATACTACATCAATGATTGGTTGTTCCTAGCTCAATCTGAGTTTATGGCAGTTCGGCATCGAGATGTCGTTCTGTCTCATTAAGGATGTTGGGGTTGCCTCTCAACGCCAAGAAGAGTGTGCTCTGAGGACCACTTTTCTAGGTGTAGCAATTCTACAGCCGTAATGGGGTATATCTAGGCCAGTCACTCACTGTGAAACAGTTTCAGACGGGTGGGTCTCATGGCAGTTGCGTCCAACGTTTTACTTTTGGCCTTCTGTTCATGAGACCCCTGCAGTGGTGGCTCAGGACCAAGGGGTTTTCTCCGAGGGGAAATACGTTTTCGCATGATCAAGGTCACGCGGCTATGCCTTCGTGCTTCGGTCATGTGGAAGAACCTTGGTTCCTCGCCCAGGCCCAGTGTTGGGGGCTTCTTGTCGACGCATATTGCTATCGACGGATGCTTCCCTCACAAGTGGGGGCGATCATGAGTGGTGGCTCGGCGAATGGCGGACAACACACTGATGGTCTCGTATATCAGAGCAGATATCCTGTTGAGGCAGGGGCTGAGGCCCAGGGGATTGGAGACTTCACCCCGAGGTGGTGGAGCATCTTAGGGAGAACTTTGGTCTAACTAAAGTCAAGTCGACCTTTCACATCGTTTGTACAACGCATTGCTCTATATGGTTCCCCCTCACGCAGCCAGCTCTTCTCGGACTGGATGCGATGGTGCAGGTGTGGCCGAGGCTGCACCTGTACGCATTTCCCCCGATATCTATGCTCCCGGGGGTTCTGGAGAGGGTTCGCCGGGAAGGGGCTCATCTGCTACTAGTAGCCCCATACTGGCCGACTCGAGTTTGGTTCTCGGACTTTGTCTCTTCTGGACGGCTCTCCCATGGAGATTCCGTTCAGGAGGGACCTGCTGTCCCAGGCAGGGGGCACGATATTTCACCCTCGACCGGAGTTGTGGAAACTGTGGGCCTGGCCTCTGAGGGGGCCAGGCTCATAGAATCCGGTCTCTCGACTGAGGTCGTTGAGACCATTCTCCATTCCAGAGCCCCTTCCACGAGAAAACTGTATGCGCTGAAATGGAAATTATTCTCCACCTGGTGTGGTGAGCGTCAGTTAGATCCTGTTAACTGCCCTGTTGGTTCAGTTCTCGATTTTCTGCAAGACCGTTTCTCTGCTGGATTATCTCCTTCCACCTTAAAAGTTTATGTGGCGGCTATATCGGCCTACCATACCCCTCTGGGGGGTACTTCTATTGGGAGAGATCCTCTGATTACTCGTTTTCTCCGTGGTACATTGAGGTTGAGACCTGCACTGCACTCCAGAGCACCGGCTTGGGATTTAGCCATTGTACTTGAGGGTCTGGCTCTGGCTTTGTTCGAGCCCATTGAAGAGGTTTCAGAAAAATTCCTCACTTTGAAAGCTTTATTTCTCCTTGCTATTTCATCTATCAAGAGAATTGGAGATTTACACGCCCTGTCGGTTGCTCCGTCATGTTTGGAATTTGCACCTGGTATGGTGAAAGCATTTCTATACCCTAGACCGGGTTATATTCCTAAGGTCCCATTCAATGTTGGGGGCCCAATAGTGCTGCAGGCCTTTTATCCTCCACCTTTTAATACCCCAGATCAGGAACAATTGAACCTGTTATGTCCAGTTCGGGCATTGGATGCCTACGTTCACAGAGCTGCCCTGTGGCGTAAGTCAGAGCAATTATTTGTATGTTTTGGGTCACTCAGAAGAGGGTGCCCTGCATCTAAACAGGTTATGAGCAAGTGGATAGTCGAGGCTATTTCACTAGCTTATGAAGCGGCCGGTCAGCCTTCACCTATGGCTGTACGGGCCCATTCTACTAGGAGTATGGCGGCCTCTACGGCCTTAATTTCGGGGGTTTCCCTTCCTGATATTTGTAATGCGGCAGGATGGTCCTCTCCGCATACATTTGTCAGGTTTTATGACCTTGACCTCTCCACTCCAGGGGCTAGGTTGCTTGCTTCTTAGTGTGCGCAAGGACTTCACACAGAACGGGCATTTGTCACTATGGCGTAGTGGGTATGGGGTTCCCACCGCGTCTCAAACGCAGCTCGAGTTCCCTTGAAAGGGAACGTCTCAGGTTACGTATGTAACCCTGGTTTCCTGAGAGGGAACGAGACGCTGCGTTTGCCTGCCATACTTCCTGCATGCCCTGATCGACTTGCTTCAGACTTTTTCAGAAGCTGTCGCGGTCTGTTTTCAAGGGTGCTTTATAGTTTCCTGGTCTATGACGTCACCCATGACGTATCGGGCTTCCATTGGACTGATTTTACACGTGCTTCATGACGCAATCACGCAGAGCGTTCCCACCGCGTCTCAAACGCAGCGTCTCGTTCCCTCTCAGGGAACCAGGGTTACATACGTAACCTGAGACGTTTTTTTCCTTGTTCTTTTACTTCTGTTTTCGTCTGTACAAAAAGTGCCTTGATGAAAAATGTCATTGTAACAGAAGAAATGAACAGAGATCAGCACGGATGTTCAAAAGCATCTGTTGGTTTTGTTAATTCAGGACAAAGCCTCCTTATGAATCATAACATAAGCCGAGAACATAGTGAACACAGACCACATGCAATTATTCAGCTCATTAATGCCATCAGAACATGTTTCATTTAGTTTCAAGGGCAAAACATCAGTTATTCTATTTGCGTGTTTAGTTTCTTACAAATTCTTTCTAATTATTATTGTTTTCACAGACCTTTTTAACAGTACTTTTTGTCCTGTACTTTTCACCTTTCAACACCATCTGTCATATTTCCCTTTAACAAACACATCTACTCACGCTCCAAACAAATAACAAACTTCCAAAACCCATTAATGTATTATAAACTCTTTCATTTGCATTCACTCATCGTGAGTTTGTTCAGAAATGGGTTGGCATGAATTAAATATGATATATAAGCGCTTTGAGTGTCTAGAAAATTGCTTTAGAAATGTAACCAATTATTTTAATTAGCCTATATAAAACTAGATGAGTAAAGTTTGTTGGGACAAACTTCGATGTTGGCTTGACAAAGCTGCATAAACGTTTGAAAGTTTTATAAGCGTTAAATTTAGTGGAAAGTGGAAAGAGAAAGTGAGAAAGACATTGCTAGCATGTTTTAACAGGTTGCTATCATGAAGTAACATGTTGCTAGCATGTTTTAGATTAATTACCATTTTGCTAACATGTTGTTAGCATGAATTAACATTTTGCTAAGCATGTTTTAACACATTACTGGCATGATTTAACACTTTAATAGAAAGATTAAGCATGATGCTAGCATGTTGCTAGCATGAATTTGAATGTTGCTAACATGATTTATCATGCTGTTAGCAGGAATTAGCACATTACTAACATGTTTCGACCTTGTTGTTAGCACGAATTATCATGTTGCTAGCATTATTTAGCACTTTACTAGCATTAATTAGCATTTTGTTAGTATCAATTATAAGATTTTTAACATAATAACATGAATTATCTTGTTAGCATGATTTAGCTAGTTGTTAGGCTTTGCCACATAGTTATTGTGTTAAAGTTTCGCCCCCCTCAATGTAAGTCTACAGTATTTTTATGATTTTTAATCTTAATTTTTAGGGAAAACATGAGTCAGACCAGTTAGAAATGATATAGCGACGCGAGTCAGAACAGTCTGAAGGTCTGAGCCGAGTTTAAAGGTTTAGGAGGAGAATATTTGCTGCGTCTAATTCGCATACTATTCGTCCTAAATAGTATTCGAAATTAGAATTAGTGTGTCCCAAATAGTTTGTCGAAATGAGTTTTCCAGATACCCAGATGGTTTACCTTTCCCGGTAAGAATCCGAAGTGCAGATCCGTTTACACTCTAACGGCTAACATTACCCACAACCAGAGTTGGGGAGTAGTTAACTACAAGTAGCGACGCTACTAACTTAACTACATTTTTCAGTAGCTTGGCAGTAGCTCAGTTGCTTTTTAAACAGTGTAGCTTTTACAGTAGCTAACTACTTTTTGCAGCAAGTAGCGGTGTAGCGCGAGCAAAAGCTACATTGCGTTTTGTTGAGCCTGCGCGAATCAGCGCGATGCAGGGATATTCTTCTTCTTGTTAGATTACAAACTAATTTTTTTGCCATTACCGCCACCTGTTGTTTAATCATGCATCTTGCGGCTAACAGTTCACTGGTACAAAAGACCTCAAGCACAAATTGAAGGACGCACATACAGGTGAATAATGGCCATTTTAAATTTATTAATTATCCTGCTTTATTGCTCTCCATGTTACATCAAATTTCTAATTCTGATTTAATTACAACGAACCGCCATGATCTGTCCGCCAGTTTGGTAATGAACATAAAAGACCACTAAAGTTTGCGCCATCGTGTTTGTCAGTTGAACAAAAAATGTAATCTTAGTTTGTTTATCACACGACAAAGGCTTTGATCTAATTAAATTGCTGTATAGATTTGTTGTGACTGGTTTCAGAGCGAACCGAACTGTGCTCACACAAGCAGCTTGTGATTCAGGTTCTTCTTTCACAGTAAATTCTGCGAGCTCCATCACTGCATGTGAGCGAGTTTAACGTGCATAGAGGGAATGCATTAACGTCACTTCCCCGCCGGAACACGCCCCCCTCAGCCGGACTGAGTGGCAGAAGAACTGCTGCGTGACTGGAATTAATAGGGGAAACTGCGAAAACGCGAGTAAAACAAACTATTATCAGTTTAAACTAAAAGTTGGACTCGATATAGTGTTCCTTACAACTTATCAAAGATCCAGTGATCCATGGATATTGACATGCAGCCAGGAATCGTGTTTCCTGACATTTATATGTGCCTGATTTCGACGCCGGGGAAATAAATTAAGAAAATTTGCCTGTAAACGTTTTATATAAATACAATATAGGTCTAAATCCGAGTGATCACTTACATTAATGTTATACTGTATATCATCATATCGTCTATCCCTAAAACTTGTATAGTTTTTTGTCAGTGTTTATTTAAAAACATCCAATTATGCAGAATATAGTCTGTTCTGTAGCTTTTTGCAGTCTGTAAAAACATACAGTACCTCAGATTTCTGGTCAAATCTAGTTGTACAGTCAATCGCAAAGCTCTTTCCCGTTTTAGATGTGTTTTGTGTGTTTTTCATAGCATTCACGCTGAAAACAAATGCCGCCGCTCAGTCTTTTTGCCACTTGTGGGCGTGACCGCATTCACTCCGGCCGACGGTGACGTCATTCGCATACCCTCTATTGTCAGTGCCACATGTGAGCGCTTGTTCAATGTATTTTCTTGCCAAAATGCAACCATCTCACAATCGGTATTTTTGAGAAAAAGTCTATACGTGCAATTTACGTTGGATGTATATTTTGTTCTTGCAATGTTGTATTTGTTGCAGTTTTGCACTTTTGACAAACAGTCTGAGATATTTGAGTGCTGTGTGTAATAAAACAATAACAATCATAATTGTATTGCATTGTTTTAAACACTAAATATTTTACTTAAAACATTCCTCAGACACTTATTCAGTTATTTACAATATATGTTGTTCAAAAAAAGCAAAAGTAGTTTCAATGTAGCTAGCTACTTTTTGATCGTAACTTGTAGTGTAACTACTTTTCCAAAAGGGTAGCTTGACTGTAGTTTAACTACTTTAACTAACGAGTAGCTTGTAGCTTGTCAAACTACAGTTTCAAAGTAGCTTCCCCAACACTGCCCACAACCCAATGCGCCGTTGGACGAGGATTCGATTAGAACTACAAACACGAATACAAAAGTGTTAAAAACTACAAACATGGCGGATGCGCGTGACCGAGGTTAAGCAGAGCGTTTTAGATCAACGTGTTTGAGTGATTAATAATCAGTAGCCTATCTAACCTGACGAAAATATATGTATTAAATGTTATCCACCTTATATTTAATGTAAAACAGCATTGTGAACTTTTATAACGATGCATTGTGAACTATTAAATGCGTCATTGTGCAAACATGAGGAGAGTTCTCCGAATGAAAGACACATGACTGGCAGATCAACGTGCGACTACATTTCTCTCCAAAACGGTAGGAGATTCATTTTAATTGAATGTGTAAGAAAAACGGCAGCAATTTATTATTATTTTACTCAAGTCAAACAAAACCTCCTGAAGTTTGGATTTTCTTCCTTTAGAAAGTTTTACCGTACTTGGATATTCTATATTTCCAGATGAAAATTTGTCTACTTATGTAATAATTCCTAAGCAAGTTATAGCCATTTATTAGAACATTATTAGGCTATTTTCATTGAAAAGATGGTGTTTTTTATTTACTTACAATGTAGATGTGTCCAAAAAAGTTCAGGAAGTAATATAAATAGAAACATTGTTATAAATATAGAACACTGAAGCAAAAGTGACTTAATAATATATGTCACTTTTGCTTCAGTGTGTATATATATATATATAAATATGGGCTATGTGTGTGTGTGCCGGTGTGTGTATATATATATATATATATATATATATATATATATATATATATATATATATATATATATATTCAATTTGAACATGAACATGAACAACAAACACAAATAGTGCAGCAAGTATTTTAAACAATTGTGAAAATAGTCTTGTGCAACAAAAATACAAATAGTGCAAATGATTTTCACAAACTATAATAATATAATATAATCATAATTAGCCTATTGGGTTTCTTTGACGAATCAATGCTGATCAAAACTTGATGACGCAATCACATTCACTACGGAGCCTCTGAATGTCCAAAAGCGAAAAAACGATATCATCATAAAAGCCGTGAATCTCCTCTTTAAAGGACTTTTTAAAGCATACAGATTTAATTAGCGGTTCAAAAGTTTTTAAACATTTAAGAACAATAGTTATTTTTAGACGCAAGTATGACGAAGTAGTTTGTCCCAGCATGAGCTTGCCTACTCTTCTGCTTCACACTCAAAAGTATGTACAACAGGCCTTGTTGTTGTGGGGGCAAAAGTATGGATGTTATTGAGACATTAGCTTAATGTGACGATTGTGTGTTTATGTTGAAGTGTGTGTCGTGATTGCAGTGACAGATACACTCCCGGAAGACCTCGTGAAGGAGCTAATGGGCTAATGAGATTGCTAGCTATTTCTGGGTGTGAAAAAACACTATCAGAAGCTAAAAATAGAGCTGTGCTATAGAACATAAAAGCAACTGTTGCGGTGAGTGAGTGGAGGCGGGGCTAATTTGCGTATTCATAGAACCGCGAATACTAAATGAGGCAAGGGTGTCGAGTTACATTCAAGATATTTTAAAGGAAAAGGAAAAAAACATTTAATATGTAATCTTGGTGATCAAAGATGAGTTTTAAGGAATACAGTTATTGACTACAGGGGGACTTTAATGTGTTTAATGTCATAATTAGCCGGATTATGGAATCATCGCTTCTTAGGAAAGTGGTTTTGCTTTAGAACTGGTTTTATTTAATGGGATCAGACCTTTTTTCTTGCACATTCAGGAGCATAAGGGCATGACAGGGTATTTTGTAAATAGAAAGCAAGAAATTCATAGTCAGACTTTTTCCAAGTAATAAGCCGAGAATCCGAGGAAAGGTTTGTAGCAACATAAACATGGTTTCAGTTTTAGAGAAATGTGTTCTATGAATAAAACCCACATTAAAAGTGCATTTGAATAATCTTTTGAAACACACACACACACACACACACACACACTAACCCGACCCCTAAACCTACCCATCACACAAAACTTTATGCGTTTTTACATTTTTAATAAAACACAGTTTAGTATGATTTTAATGTCCTCATAAATCATGTTCACGTTGTAATGCCAGTGTAATACCCATGTCATTATACAAATATCTGTCCTCATAAATCACAAAAACACACACGCACTCATACACACTCTCTCACACTCACACTCACACACACACACACACACACACACAGAACAGCTCACCAGCAGCTCAACAGCTGACTGCATACATTTATTGATTTTGTTTCTTCGCGTTCCCGCCTTCGGTGTTTCCTCTCTGCATAATTAATGTTGTTTCCATGTTTCTCTTCTTTGGAAAGTTCCACTGTCTCACACTATTATTATAACGAATCCTTCAATAAAGTGTGAGCTGCGTGGTGTTTCCTCAATCAAACTTTCATGAGGTAAACAAATATTAATTCTGAACAGAGAGTTATTGAGATCGTACGCTCGCCTCCACTGTAACATGACAGAATCATTTGTTCATTTGTTTTTCCGTGTTTCCCAAACAGAACAATGTTATTATTCAGAGGGATTATTAATTTAGAAGTGCACTTGTTTAGATTGAAATCTTCACTGGATACACCATGTTCATTTCATTCAGGGTCTGCAGGGTTGTTTTATTGAGAGGCGTGTTATTAGTCAGCCTCTGATCACAATCATGACTCAAATATAATTTAATCCTCTTATATCTGACCTGTTTACATTTGCCACGGGTTTCCTCTCTCTCACGTCTCCTCTTGGTCTGAATTACAATAGTAGCCCATCATGGTTTTGATATTTCTAGTTTTTGAGTGTTAGTGAATCTACAATAAAGTGACAATCAATCAATCTGACCTTTTTCCAGTCAATTCACACACACACACACTCTTACACACACACACGCACGCAGCTGTGTTTTTGTGATATATGAGGACATTCCATAGGCGTAATGACTTTTATACTGGACAAACTGTATATTCTATCCCCCTACACTGCCCCTATCCCTAAACCTGCCCATCACAGGAGACATGCTGCATTTTTACATTAAAAAAAAACACATTGTTTTTTATGTTTTTTAAGCTATTTGAAATATGAGGACTCATGCAATGTCCTCATATATCACGTGTAAGTTGTAATACCAGTGTAATATGCATGTCATTATACACATTTGTGTCCTCATATATCACAAAAACAAAAGCACACACACACTCTTACACACATACACACCCACACACACACACATACACACCCACACACACACTCACTCACTCACACACGCACGCACATACCACACACACACACATTTGGTTTCACTACAAAAACACAGACACACACACACACACACACACACACACACTCACGCACGCACATACCACATACACACACACACACACATACACATACACACACACACACACACATATTCGGTTTCACTACAAAAACACACACACACACACACACACATTCGGTTTCACTACAAAAACACACACACCCCCACACCCACTCACTCACGCACGCACATACCACACACACACATTCGGTTTCACTACAAAAACACAGACACACACACACACAGACACTCACTCACACACTCACAGACACACTCTTACACACACACGCACACACACACACACACACACTCTTACACACATACACACCCACACATACACACACACACACACACACACACACCCACACACACACTCACTCACACACGCAGGCACATACTACACACACATTCGGTTTCACTATAAAAACACAGACACACACACACACACTCACTCACTCACTCACTCACACACGCAGGCACATACCACATACACACACACACACACATTCGGTTTCACTACAAAAACACGCACACACACACACACACACACACACACATTCGGTTTCACTACAAAACACACACACACACACACGCACACCCCCACACACACACTCACTCGCGCACGCACATACCACACACACACAAATTCGGTTTCACTACAAAAACACAGAAACACACACACACTCACTCACACACGCACATACACACACACACACACACACACACACACACACACATTCGGTTTCACTACAAAAACACATACACACACACACACACACACACACACACACTCACTCACTCACTCACACACACACGCACGCACATACCACATACACACACACATTAGGTTTCACTACAAAAACACATACACACACACACACACATTCGGTTTCACTACAAAAACACATACACACACACACATTCGGTTTCACTACAAAAACACACACACGCTTTCATATTCATAATCTTTTATGGATGGTTTCAGAAGCATGTGCTCCTCGTCCAATCAGAAACACCGACAGCTCATTATGCAAAGCAACTGCTCATATTATCAAATCTCCTCTCAAGTTTATTAGTTTACAGTTTATGCATGTTTTACTTCTTGCCTTTCAATGAACAAATGACAGCATTAGAAGTGCAGTCCATCTTTCATGAGTCTCACTCCATGTGTGTGAAATCCTCCAGCGTGAGGCCAATCATCCGGCGCTGACAATCCTGACAACAGAGCCTGTAAACCACGAGGGGGGATTCACTGAGAACCAATGACACTGGCTGGAAACAACATGTATTTGCATGTCCTGTATATTGTTTTAGCGACCAAAATGTTAACCCTTTACAATAAGATCAATACGGTTTTGGAGCAAAAAGCTTTTCTGGTTTTGTGAGGACTTTTATGTTGAGATGCATTCTCAGTTCCCGTTGTTTCTGTGTTTGGTTCCTGTTTCCCTTGTTGTCTTGCCTGTCTTGTTTGTTGCCATAGTTACCCTCATTAGTTCCCATGACTACTAATCACTGACACCTGTCTCTTGTTAACCTGTCTATTCAAACCTTTTGTTGTTGTTTATTAAGAGCTATAGAGGTGGAACGTGTGGATAGTTATAAATATCTGGGGACAAATATTGATAAAGGATTGTGTTGTGATGTGAACACAGAGGCTTTGTGTAAAAAGGGCCTATATTGTCTGAGAAAATTAAGATAATTTAATAAAGACATGGATGGAATTGTTCTATAAGTCTTATATAGAGCCGGTGGTGTCCTTTTCTATTAGCTGCTGGTTTGGAAACCTTAGTGTGAAACATAAAAATGCACTAAATGAATCAGTCACAAACAGTGAGAAGATAATATATAGGTTTTTATATATATATATATTATGTACTTTTTGTATTTTGTTATTGTTACTTTTTAAGATGTACTGTATGTGTCAGTTTTGTTGCCCATAAGGGATCTTAATAAAAGCTTGACCTTGGATTCTCGCTCTCTGCCTCGTTCCTGCTCACGTTATGCATTAATATGTGGTTTATAATTACTAATAAACATTAAAATAATGCTAATAAGCAACTATAGTGAATAATGTTCCCTAATCTAAAGTGTTACCAGTTAATGCATTGGGATTATTGTATTGACTATAGGGCTGGGTATCGTAACAAAATTTTCGATACCGATACCTTGACTTCGATATCGGTTCCTAAACGATACTTTTTTCGATACCAATTTTAGGAAATCCGTTTTAACAGTTTTACATTACCTAATTTTTTTTTCAGTTTGTAGACTTTTTTACACATATTTTGAGTCTGTAAAAAAGCACCAATACTAAAGTTCTCTGTTTCCTAATCATTTTAACAATTGTTATTGTTTCTGCCTTAGCTTAATGCATTGTTTAACAATGAAACTGAATAAAAATGAATTGAAATGCATTACACACAGTCACCTCTGATAACAGATCACTCTAAATTGAAATTTAGACACATGCATTTTCTGTGAAGCTGCTTTGAAACGATATGTTTTGTGAAAAATGCTATACAAAAAATGCTATAAAAATGCTCGATACCCAGCACCAGTTAATGCATTGGGATTATTGCATTGACGGGACATTATTGTAAAGTGTTATTAAAGAAGGACATCTTGACTACAGAACTATTTCAATGCATTTAACAGTTGCAATGTGAACAACATGGACGTTTTCTCACAGAAATATCCCAATAAAGTGGCGCAGTATTATTTTCCCATACTGTACATGTTTTTCATTGTTACTGATTAACTTGTTTCAGATGTTATACTGAGAACTCAATGCAGATTTGATTTGTTTGTGTGAATTGAAGAGTTTTTCCTGTTGCATTTTGTGCAATAAATCTTTTTTACAAGCTGTCACAACACGACTTAATTCAAGGAAGGGATTTAAGAGCCTGTTTGAAATACGCAAACATTATCTAGTCTTATAAATCATGATTAATCGTTCTGCCAAGACTACTTTTGTTATCCTTCAAGGTTAACGGCATTTCTGACCTCTGGTATTAAACTTTTAGCTTCATAACTCCTGTTTGAATGGCGTAATGTCTGAGACATGTCAGTATTTTCACCAAAAAAAGTGGTTTTATGCCGGTTATTTATATCTTTTGCTGTAGTGTGTCACTAGGAAATATCAGTTTACATCTCAAAACATTCCTTTTGCCATTAATTGTAATAATCCAGTGATATTTTTGTAGCACTGTAAACCCTAACACTCAAAAAATAATTGGTTTGAGTCGAGCCAACTTAAATTAAACAAATTAGTTCAAACAAATCAACTTTTATGAGTATTTAGAACCTTCTTTTTCTTTCGAGTTCACAAAACTGACACATTTTAAGTAATTGTTTTGAGTTTTATGAACTCGATTCTTTTAATTTAGACTAACTTTAATTTAACCGAAACTGGGTTGGAATTTCTATTTCCCAGCATGCTTTGCCATGACACGCAAAGGGAGAGTAAATGCTCAAATTAAATGTTATATAATGCTTACTTAAACTTTGAATTTCTCAACTTAAAACAATTTATGTAACTTATTGTCTCAATTTTTTTTGAGTTTTGCCAACTTATTCGGGTTTACAGTGCAAACGCAAAGGGTGCTCACACCAAATATTGATGTGATTTACTTAATAGAAGTTAATTTATAAAAAATGTATGACATTATATTTGAAAGCATCCTCACTTTACAGCAGTTTTACACAAGTGCCTAAAACTTTTCACATTTTCGCATTCACGCAGGAAGTTTTGTTCAAGCGTTGTCTCAGTTTTTCTGGATTTCTGTCTCAGTTTTTCTGTTTCTTCATGTAAATCACAGACGGACTCGATGATGGTGAGATCAGATCAGATACCGGCTGCTGTCACACTCCTTGATCATGCAAAAATCTCACTGGATTATTACAATTAATGGCAAAATGAATGTTTGGAAATGTAAACTGATATTTCCTACAGCAAAAGATATAAATAACTGGCTTAAAACAATTTTTTTGTGTGAAAATACTGACATGCCTTAGACTTTTGCACATTACTGTACCTCAAATTGTGCTGTTTGTCAAGAAATTCAGTGGACAAATGGGGGGAAAAGGCATTGTGGTTGCTTTCAATACACGTCAATAAAGTCGTCATATATATGCAGGATTACAGTTGAAAAATACCATTTATTTATTCCCCTTTATCTTGTCATGATGCTTTTCTCCATAAATCGTCTCACATGAAAAGTGTTTTCCAAGAATGACCCGACTGTGTTCTCATGTTGACCTGTATTATTGTTCATCCATAATTTATCATGGGAACAATTCCCACAGTGAACATCCTGAAAAGCCCATTGATTTATTACACAAAACGTGGAGAAATCCTCTGGCTTTCATAAAACCTGCAGCATGACATGAAGTTTTCAGAATTGTTGCTTTAAAAAAGGAAATAAAAATCCTATCGTGCGAAACATAATTATTGGGGGTTTTTTTGTGCATTGCTATGGGAGTTATAACTAAAACCAAAACCATAACCATATTTTTTAACTTGATGTACTAAAACAGCCACAATGAACAGAAATAAAACTAATATGTGAAACTCGAAAAATTTGATTATCGTGCAAAAGTTCATTTATTTCAGTAATTCAACTTACAAGGTGAAACTAATATATTATATAGACTCATTACATGCAAAGTGAGATATTTCAAGCCTTTATTTGTTATGATTGTGATGATTATGGCTTACAGCTTATGAAAACCCCAAAATCAGAACATTGTGAAAACATTTTCATATCTGTAAGCCACAATCATCATAATCATAACAAATAAAGGCTTGAAATATCTCACTCTGCATGTAATGAGTCTATATAATAGTTTCACCTTTTAAGTTGAATTACTGAAATAAATGAACTTTTGCACCATATTCTAATTTTTCTAATTTCACCTGTATATAAAAAATAATAATAAAAATGTCACGAGGCAAAAATGGAGACTTGATTTCCCACAGCTAATGATGATCGATCTGCACCTTCTGCCCTGTTATGTTGTATTTACCGTAGGTCTAGCCAGTCATATTCCCTCTCTTCCAGGATAACATCATGATTTATTGTGCACATTTTATGGTTTGTTTGCTTGCATTACTGTAGTATTTGCGCACAGGTATGCCTGTTTCCTGGAAGGTGTGCTTGAAACCTGCTGTTATGTATACAGACTGAGTCACTTTGTTTCTCAGGAAAAAAAAATATAAGAGCTGATTGGATTTATGTGGAAGTTTTGATGGTCAGTATATTGACCAAAACAACCGAAACGATGTCCTCGTACAGTTAGCTTGGATACGAGTCAGTAATTAGTGAGGTTTTCGGTAAACGATTATAGGGATTCTCTTATCAGAGAAGCTGGAAACTGAGAGCTGTGTGCACAGGTGTGTGTGTGTGTGTGTGTGTGTGTGTGTCATGTGACAGATGCAGCGCTCTGATTGGTCGGCTCTTGGAAACAGCATCTATCATAAACCAGACGGAGAACATAAACAAAAGGGGAAAAGAAATGCTTGGAAAGTTACAAGCTGATGTTTACAATTTCCTCTTGTTCCTTTAAGCTTTTCTTACAGTGAACTGATTTTTTTTTTTTTTGCTGTCCAGGTCAACTCACATGGAAGTATATTTTTCATATTCACAAAAAATGCATCATGGAGTTTTATTTCTGTCTCTGTTTTCTATGTGAATATATAGTATAATTTAGTTAAAAAGTGTAATTTTCAGCATCAGTACTCCAGTCTTCATGCATGATCCTTCAGAAATCACTCTAATATGATGATTTGATGCTCAAGAAACATTTATGATTATCATCAATGTTATAAACAGTTCATATTTTAGAAGCAAAATAGAAAGTTCAACAGAACAGCAATTACGTATATAGGATCTTTTGTAACATTATAAATGTCTTTACTGTCACTTTTGATCAATTCAATGCATCCTTGATAAATAAAGTAAATATATATTTTTTTAATGATTATTTTAATAATAATGTACCCCAAACTTTTCAATGGAAATGAATCACGGTTTCCACAAAAATATGATGCAGCACAACTGTTAATCAGAAATGTTTCTTGAGCAGCAAATCCTCATATGATTTCTGAAGAATCATAAACCATAAAAACCCAAATCCATCAGGACAGTCCAGTAAAGAGTTTTACGCAGATTTCTACATTTCATAACACCGCAGGGATTCCTCCGAACGATGACGCACTCGGCCTCCACAATCCTCTCTCTTTCTCTGGAAAACTCTCCGGCAATAATAATAATCGCTGGTGTTTCGGTCTTTTTCTCAGGCTCTTAAAGCTATCATATAGAACCTTTCGGGGTTTAGTTTTAATTCATTTTAATTTTTAATTTTAAGTAAGTTGTATGAATTCAACAGCTTGTAAACACACTTTCTCAGTAGTAAAAAATTTTAATAACTTGTTAAACATGAAAGTATGTGACCATTTAAGACATTTCTCCTTATATCGAACCTCTTTGGCATAAAAGGTCCTTTAAAATTCCCTCATTAACACTATAGTTCGACTAGAACCCCATTATTTAAACATTTTTTAAATGTATAAACTTGCTTGCCCTGCAAACTTTTCATCATTTTTTGATGCCATTGCAATTCACATGTACGTTTCATCTCCATCTTAGCTCCCGTACGAGTCCCCAAATGTTACTTTCCCAATTAGATTCCTATACATTTATTTACAATAAGCAAGTGATGGCCGTATATACAGTGCAAAAATAACTCTGAACAAACAGTTCCAACTTCAGGAGCGAGTAAGGCCAAAACAACAACAAAAGATCTCTACTGGCAGTAGGACTAGGTCTAATTGACCTTCAAACCTGCAAGTGTTTCGGGTCTTATAGGACAGGGCCTAAGAGTGTCCCAATCCCAAATCATAGTATGTATCAAAGATACCCGGATGGTCTATTTTTTCCTGTTAGAATCCGATGTGCGGATCCATAGATATCCATAATAAAGGCTAGATGTCTTACGGCGGAGTCTCTTTCGTCATTACCGGCGGCCATCTTGTCACAGGCAAGCTTTCTGGCGGTCTCTGTGGTGCCTGATGTAAGATGAGTGATCAGCACGAACACAAATACTCTCATCTCGTTGAAATCTTGACGGATTTACAAACGGTTTGGTTTCTTACAAACGTTATTAACGTGGCTATAATTCTGGATGATTATTTATTTATACACTTATTATTCATAAGCATGCAGTGTCATAACTACATCTCTGACGTTTATAACAAACCAAACCATTTGAAAATCGGTAGAAAAGTGAGCAAGTTATGGTTATTTAAAAAGTACACGCACCATTAAAACACAATGTTACGAGTGAGCGAGCCGCCTGTGACAAGATGGCCGCCAGTGCGGACGTCGACCTCCATTGGCCAGCAGCGCGGACGAGACATCTAGCCTTTATTATGGATATCTATGTGCGGATCCATCTCATATTGCCCACGACGAGGATGAGGATTCGAATAGAACTACAAACACAAATAAAAAGTGTTAAAAACTACAAACATGGCGGACACACGACGGTTAAGTACAGAGGTTTCCTGGGAAGTCGTGTTTACGACGGCATGCGTTCAAGTCACTTTCGTCGGAGTAAGATGGCGATGTACTTTCTTTTATTTAATTACACAAAAATACTGCAAGGTTCTCAAACTCTAGTTCTAGAAAATGAAGAACAAAAAAATGTGCATCAGGTGTGTGCATTGCTTTTTATGTTTTTAATTAATTCATAATCAAGCCACTGCAAATTTTATTGTTACATTGTTATATTATAATGCCATCATATTCTGTGCAGGCAGTTCGGTTGATGCGCTGTAAATAGAAAAGCCTGACAATATCACGGCTAAATGCCTGTAAGTATTGTGGTTTTCCGCCATGTTTCTCAGTGACACGCACACAACTGGTAAAGATCGGGGCAATTCTGACTTTATTTCTCGCAATTGCGTATTATAAAGTCATAATTGCGAGATATAAACATGCAATTCTGAAAGAAAAAGTCAGAATTTCAAGTAATTTCTCGCAATTGTGACTTTATATCATAATTCTGACTATAACCAGCAATTGCGACTTTATATCAATCAATTCTGACTTTTATTTCTCAGAATTGCGAGATATAAAGTCAGAATTGATTGATATAAAGTCGCAATTGCTGGTTATAGTCAGAATTATGAGATGTAAACTCGCAATTGTGAGAAAAAAAGTCGCAATTGTGAGATAAAATTTCGCAATTACCTTTTTTATTTTTCATTCTGTGGCGTAAACAAGCTTCTATACCACAAAGTTGATTCTAAACTAATTTGATCTGATGTTATTTCAAATGTTGTCGATTTAAGTAGCAAACGAGAATCGCTAAAATGACTCAATATTTTTTGAGACGAAGGTCTTGCTAATGATTTTTTCAAGGTAATTAAAGCAACAGTTTTTTTAATTAACGGAAGAATATGCTGTCGAGGCGAAAGACACAATAATTAACATGATAATTAACAACCGCCCGACTTTTCCTTCTGTTGACATTTATATGTAAATATCTGGTGTCCACCTTAGAGATAATCACCATTTTCATAATGAAACCATTATATTTGAAAATATGATATTGATCATATCATATAATAACATATAATTTATTGTTACAACTGTAAATATATATAACATTATTATGGGATCTTAAATGCTTTCAAAACCTTAACTTTTTAAAATATTGTTTATTTTCTGTATTTAAAAAAAATAGTTTTATTAACATTTTAATGACAGTGCATTCATTGAACAAACAAAATAAACAGAAAACAGTGCAAACTTTAAGTACTTAGACGTTATTAAAAACAATTATTTTAGCTAAAGTATGTGTATAAATGTCGCCACCTCATACATTCATGAGATTTTTCATAAACCACTTTTATAATTTATTTAACAATTTTGCTCCATAAATGTTCAATACAAACATATTTATTTTTTCTGCAATCATACACTATGGATTATGAAAGTTGTATAAAGCAATTTTTTTTCCGTTAGTCCCATTGTATAGCGTAACTGTTAAAATATTACAAAAATCAAATTTAATCCAAACATAAATGTCTACAAGAACCACTTCTACTGTTGATAATAACGAAAAGACAATAGCGTTGGTGTTCATGGCTATTTATTCAGGTCCAGACACTAGCACCACTTCTTGATCACTAGCATTCATGTGTAAACTTCACTTTTTAAATGAACATTTACAAACTAATTCATATCTACTTCTAAATTACATGGCACAAAGCACAACAAAAATTAAAAATTTATTTAAAAAAATAATACTTTGAGGACAAAAGGAAGCACAGACAAAACATGTAATGCATCACCGGTGTTGGTCAAACATCAGCGAAGAACGGAAGCGCTCTCTCACGACCGCCGGTTTAACAGTTCAGCCGTCAGGAAGAGGTCGCGTGAACCCGGTGACCTTTGACCCTTGATCTAACACCCTGCAAACTGGCTAATGGAGCCATCACTGCACAAAGAAAGTACTAGAGAGTATCGGTTTGTTTATGAATATGAATACTGTAGTGTTTTCAGGTCAAATTCTGCACATTTACTTATTCGGTAACACTTTACAATAAGGTTTCATTAGTTAATGTATTATTAACTAACATGAACAATACATTTGTTACTGTTTATGTTAATCTTTATTAATGTTAGTTAATAAAAATACAGCTGAAACTCGAAAAATTTGAATATCGTGCAAAAGTTCAGTAATTCAACTTAAAAGGTGAAACTAATATATTATATAGACTCATTACATGCAAAGTGAGATATTTCAAGCCTTTATTTGTTATAATTGTGATGATAATATATTAGTTTCATCTTTTGAGCTGAATTACTGAAATAAATGAACTTTTGCACGATATTCTAATTTTTCGAGTTTCATTGTTAGTTCATGTTACTTCACAGTGCATTAATAAACGTTAACAAATATTGTACTTTTGATTTTAATAATGTATTAGTAAATGTTGAAATTAACATTAACAAATGCTAGTTTGCTGCACTTAGAAGTGCAGTTTATTATTATTAGTTCATGTTAACTAATGAAACCTTATTGTAAAGTGTTACCAATTATTTAACCATATCTGCCATTATTATCATGTAACTTTGAAAGGTTTAGCTTATAAAATGACAGTGACCGACTGAAAACAGAGTTTCTTTCTCTAACCTTGTTCTACTTGAGTGAACTTTAAACATGTTTTCTTGAGATACTCTGAAATGTCATCTAGAAGATTATGTTTCGTTTGTTTGTTCTTGTCAACGGATGATAAACCCGTATTAAAATCTCAGTCATTGTGATTGAGACAGTAGTGTTTTAAACATGTTGGTCTCACACATCTGCAAATATATTTAATCTGTGCAAATGTTTGGGGTCATTAAGATTGTTTTAGAAATTATTTTTTAGAAATTAAGATTTTTATTCAGCAAGGATGCATTTAATTGATCAAAAGTGGCATTTTTTATGTTACTAAAGATTTCCGTTTCCACAAAAAGCGACCGTTTCAACATTGATAATAATCAGAAATGTTTCTTGAGCAGCAAATTAGCATATTGGGATTATTTCTATATATATTTTCTATGTGAATATATTGTAAAATGTGATTTCAGCATCATTACTCCAGTCTTCAGTGTCACATGATCCTTCAGAAATCACTCTAATATGAGGATCTGATGCTCAAGAAACATGAAAACTTGGTGAAACTGTGATACATTTTAGTCTTGCAGGATTCTTTGATGAATTGGAAGTTCAAAAGAACAGTATTTTTTTAAATAGAAATCTTTTGTAAGGTAATTTAGTCAATTTAATGAATCTCACCGACCCCAAACATTTCAACAGGACGTTCTCATCCATGATTACACCCAGAGGTAATGCTCAAGCCAAACCATAAACCTATCCTCAAATGCATAAAAAGTGTATTAAAAGATTCATTCCAAACTAATAAAAGTATTAACCGAAATTAAAAAGCAACACTTTTTTTTTGATAATAACATAAATCCATGTGCTCGTAGCGCCCCCTAGTGCCGGGAGTGCAACACACACCCAGAGAAACACATGCAGTGCTCTGGCATTCACATCAAACAACACAAGCTGGAACATTCAAACCTGTCTTACTGTACCTTACTGTACAAGTGATCAGTTCACTTACTTCAAAAAAAAAAAAAAAAACCTGTTTTTTACAATTATTAAATACAGGTGAAACTCGAAAAATGTGAATATCGTGCAAAAGTTCATTTATTTCAGTAATTCAACTTAAAAGCTGAAACTAATATATTATATATAGACTCATTACAGGCAAAGTGAGATATTTGTTATATGAAAACCCCAAATTCAAAATGAGAATATTGTGAAAAGGTTTTCATAAGCTGTAAGCCATAATCATCAAAACTATAACAAAGGCAACTATTGAAATATCTCACTTTGCATGTAATGAGTCTATATAATATATTAGTTTCACCTTTTAAGTTGAATTACTGAAATAAATGAACTTTTGCACGATATTCTAATTTTTTGAGTTTCACCTGTAAATAAACTTAATGCTTAATTGAAAAATTACCTAATTGATCATTTTAAGACGGCGGATTTCCTAAATTTGAAGTTTAAGTTAACTGATCCCTTTTTACAGCGGCTCTCCCTGAATTAAAACTATACTTAATCATGCATTCATGTGAACATACTGTACCGAGAGAAAACCAGCGAACAATCGTTCATGCTTATGTGCATGTGTGAGGTTAGACGGGAGCATAAAAAGTATTTCAATATTCAATCCGCTTTGTAGAAAGGCAGTTTATGCTTGATGTAAACGATGAGTAAGTGAGCTCTCTCTGAATGCATATAAACAATAAAAAGTCTTGCATGAAAAAATGTGTGTGTGTCCTACAAAAACACAGTGTGTTTCCCCGTCATGTAATCGATCAACAGAATAACACTGGATATGAGGGCTGATACCCATCGGATCTCGTTTCCCTTGTCGTAAGAGAGCATGATGGGATGTTTTTTCCCCAGTGATCTGATAGAGACAGAGCGACACGCGTCACAATCTGAAAACCACACACACACACCGGGGGACACGCTCTCCAACCGTCTCTATTGACTTTACATTGCGTGAATCGCCTCCTCGTCATTTATGGCTTATAACAAAAAACAAAACAATGTCTAAAAGCTGCTATGTGACGAGATGTACAGCAAACAAGCTAAAAAAAAACAGAAATACATTTTTATAATCTGTCGACCCCAAAAAACAAGCGTTTAAGGACACAAAAGTGGATACGAATGGGTAAATTGTGGGATCCTGACACTCAGCATGCACTAAAACACAAGACATGTGCAGTAAACATTGTCACAGGTAAGTCAAATATCAGCTTAATATATTATATTTCAGTAAACTCTACATCCCTGTCGCCGATTACGTTCCCCTCGAGTTGGCGTAAGTTAGATCTCAGAGTAATATGACATGTCTCAATTGCCTGTATCCACTTTTGTTACTTTAAAATGCTTGTTTTTTGGGGTCGACAGCTTATAAAAACGTGTTTTTTAGCTTGTTTGCTGTACATCTTGTCACATAGCAGCTTTTAGACATTGTTTTGTTTTTTGTTATAAGCCATAAATGACGAGGAGGCGATTCACAGTGCAAACTCAATGGAGACGGTTGGAGTGTTTCCCCCCAATGTGTGTGTGTGTGGTTTTCAGATTGTGACGCGAGCCACTCTGTCTCTATCAGATCTGGTTTCCCTGTGGAAGGAGAGCATGATGGGATGTCGTTTCTCACTGGCCGCGTTTGCTGGCCAGAACGGCTCTCCAGTCGTCGGCCCAGGACAGAAGCCGGCGCTGCGGAGGGTTCTCCAGGTGTTTGTTGTGGCAGGCGGTGAAGAGAACGTGTTCCCACGACGGATTCGGCTCCACACCTTCAACGCAAAAACCACAGACTGTAAAAAAAACATGGGATTACGGAGACCATGACATGCGGAAAATACCGCCTATCAGCCTATTGAAAATATCTCAGCTTTGGAAAAATGGAAAAACCATAGACTGTAAACAAATATGGACGTAGTGCGCGTGACGTCACCAGTAGTGTTTCCGAAGAGCGTTTTTGAAGCCCAAAGTGGGCGGAGCCGGCCGTCGCCATCTTAGCAGCATTACCATGCGTTCACACCGCCGCCGGCGAGAGCGTCAAAGTTATAGATATCCATAATAAAGGCTAGATGTCTCACGGCGGAGTCTCTATCGTCATCGCCGGCGGCCATCTTGTCACAGGCAAGCTTTCTGGCGGGCTCTGTGGTGCCTGATGTAAGATGAGGGATCAGCACCAACACAAATACTCTCATCTCGTTGAAATCTTGACGGATTTACAAACGGTTTGGTTTCTTACAAATGTTATTAACGTGGCTATAATTCTGTATGATTATTTATTTATACACTTGTTATTCATAAGCATGCAGTGTCATAACTACATCTCTGACGTTTATAACAAACCAAACCGTTTGAAAATCGGTAGAAAAGTGAGCAAGTTATGGTTATTTAAAAAGTACACGCACCATTAAAACACAATGTTACGAGTGAGCGAGCCGCCTGTGACAAGATGGCCGCCAGGTGCGGACGTCGACCTCCATTGGCCAGCAGCGCGGACGAGACATCTAGCCTTTATTATGGATATCTATGTGCGGATCCATCTAATATTGCCCACGACGAGGACGAGGATTCGAGTAGAACTACAAACAGCTCTCAGATTTTATCAGAAATATCTTCATTTGTGTTCTGAAGATGAACGAAAGTCTTACGGGGTTGAACAACATGAGGGAGAGTAATTACTGACAGAGTTTACATTTTGGGGTGAACTATCCCTTTAACTTATACGCTACTTGGTCAGTCTGCACAAATAACGATCGACATGCTTGTTTGCGTTGCGGCCCCTTTAAATAAAGTCTTAAAAAAGACCAAGCAAGTAGAAAAGTTTGAATTTAAACCACTGTTTTTTTTATTTATGTATCCACATTATTAAGGCAAACAACAAATTATATTAGTTTTAGCAGTCAAAAATAAAATATAAACAAAAATATCTTCTTTATCTTCCTTCACTCCCGGTGTGGTGAAGTGATGAGTCCCAGCTGAGGACCCAAGCAATCCGATTGGTTCAAAGCACGTTTTTTAGGTAATCGCTTTAGTGCCTGGTTACAAATAAGATATCACTTTATCATACGAGTCGTTTGAACTACAATATAACGACCATTAATGTCTTTTAACATTTTTTTACGTTTCATATACTAGTAAATAACCGAAGCTATAGATTGCGAAATTACACATTTCTCGTTCTTCGTGTTTTTTTTTAGTTAGCTTAGATAGTAGCTTAGCATACGGCTATCCGAAATGATTAGAGATGACGTTTTTTCTCGCCATCTACAATATTTTTCGATAAAAAACTTCGATAACAAATATGATAAAAGCATAATTCTGTTTAAGAATTAATTATGACATGCTTGTAATTTAAAAAAAATATATTATGGCTTATTGCTTAATAACAATTAACAATGTCGCAAAAATACCAACATTTTTTATTTCTTTCACTTTAACTATATAAGTAATCAGGATAAAAATAAAGATTATTACATGAATTAAAGTTTGATTGATTACATTACAGGCTCATATCATCCCTAGCTTTCAACTGTGCTTTAAAAATATGTTATTTGTTTTTCTCTCTTAGGACAAATCTTATCATAAGGAATGTTACTTAATGAATCTGCTTCCTCTGTTAGCTAAATTTAGTATTCATAAATGTAAATTTGGAGGAAACAAGCCTTTAAGATCAGAAATTCAACAATACCACAATATTGGGTTTGAAAAATGTGAAAACTAGTGTTTCAATCTGTAAACATTTGCACATTTTTGTTTTACTGTTAAGTTTGTTACTGTTTCTTTATATATGTCTTTTTTTGTTTGTTTGTTTACTCATTGTAAACTGTAGTTGCCGTAAAAAAAAAACGGCAAGCAGTGACAGCAGCGGCAATTCACCTGTCAATGAAGAGGCCACGCCCTTAATTGTGCAGAACTTTAAGGCTTTACATAATTTAAACGGATGAGTTATAAAAAAAATTCACCCCCTCACAGTCGTCATGAAGGGCAAAATTAGCGATATAGACCAAAACCACTGTTTGCACCAGACTGTAAACATGTTTTATTCTGCTGTAAAGTTGGGCATTTTAACATGGAGGTCTATGGGATTGAGTCTCTTCTGCAGCCGGCCTCTAGTGGCCAGTTGATGAACTGCAGTTTAACTCACTTCAGTGTTGGTTTCAAGAGAGAGACTGGAAGGTTTCCGTCTGGGAAAAACACACGCATGTTTCTCAGATATACACAGACACCTGATATACGGCGCTCTTACTCACCGAGGATATCAGGCTTGTCGTCTATGAGGACGTCTCCGGTCACGATGGTCTTGTCTCGGGTCAGGACGATCTGCTCCAGGAACTCGGGGCCCAGATGTTTCTCTATCCAAGCGTACTGAGGATAAACACACGTGATGAGAGGAAACCGTGGAAATGGGAAGAAAATGCACTGAAATACTGACTCTAGTTGCATTACTGTTGAAAACAGGATATTATATAAAATTATAATATAATTTTATATTATAATAATTATAATATAATATCTTATAATATATCATCTCTATCATATTTTTTAAATCCTTAATGTATTGATTATTTAACAATAACTATATATATATATATATATATATATACACACACACATACACTGTACATACATACAAACATATACAGTACACACATACAAACATATACAGTACACACACACACATATATATATAATTGATTATTTGTTTAACAATAATTACAATTATTCTTATAGTGATGATGAAAAACTAAACACCACACACATATATATACACACACACACATACACACATACATACATGAATATACATATATATACACAATACATACACACCCATACATATATATGTATGTATATTCATATATATATATATATATATATATATACACACACACTGTACATACATACAAACACATACAGTACATACATATATATATATATATATATATATATGTGTGTGTGTGTGTGTACTGTTTATTTACAGGTTTTACATATATATATATATATACCTGTAAATAAACAGTTATAGGATTTCTAGAAAAGTTATCATGCAAAAATGTATCATGTGAACTTTAGCAGCAGTTTTGTTGAAGTATTTTTTTCCAAAATTCTAAGAAATAATAGAAAAATCTACCTAAGATTTTTGATGCTATTTTCTTTGTTATAAAATATCAAGATAGTTGTATCACACTAACATTTTTGACCTCATACTGTGCAAAAATATGAAAATAATTTTAATTCTGTTCATCAAGAGGCGTGTTCAAGTCACAGTATTAAATGCATTTCGAGAAAATTAATAATAATACAAATAATGGGTCACACTTTATTTTAATGCGTCCTTGTTACAGTGCAAATACACAAATACGTACCGTGTTATATTAATCTGGGTTTGCTCATAAATATGCATAATTTACTGATATTACGAGACAAAAAAATTATTGTGACGCCACTGACCCTGAAAATCAGACCAACATCTACAGTCAAACCAAAAATTATTCAGACGCCAGATATAATTTTTTATGTTTGTTTACTAGTGTGTGCAGGACACTATAGTTCATTGATGTAAGTGAGGAGAGCAAAATAAATGAACTGTGACATATTATACCCAAAAATGTCTTCATACAGTGTAAAATTTATAAAAACTTGGGACCAAAAATGATTCCTCCACTTTGAGCTGATCATGTTTTGCTGAAGTGTGTTTTCTGTAATTGCTAATGCTCTTTTTACACACACACTGAACAACATGAAGCATTGCTTGGTCACTGGTTGAGCTAAACTGGTATTATCTAATTGTGTAGTTAAATTTAACAGCTGACAGATATTCAACATAATTCATGTGTGAGAGTCTAACAGAAGGACGGACAAAACCAGTCAAATATCCACTGATCTGATTTAGTTCTGCTCATATTTCATTACCACTATAGCGAATAAACTGTGATAATGTGAGAAATGTGGAAGGTGTCTGAATACAATTTGTTTAGACTGTATAAATGAAGCGCAGTTTAAGAGAATCTCACCTTTTCATACGGGCAGAAGCTGTAATGCTTTATTGGACTGGTGCAAATGAAGACATCTGTACTGGAGGAAGAAAAGAGAAAGTAAGTCAGATGGTAATATCCAGACAAACATTTACTCAAGGGAGATTGTTTAGCTATTACTAGCTTCGCTTATCTGACTATTATGCAATCCTTGTATCCTTGATACTATTAAGATGTAAAGTTCATTTATTTCAGTAATTCAACTTAAAATGTGAAACTAATATATCATATAGACTCATTACATGCAGAGTGAGATATTTCAAGCCTTTATTTGTTATAATTGTGATGATTATGGCTCATGAAAACCTTTTCACAATATTCTAATTTTGAATTTGGGGGTTTCATAAGCTGTATAATCATCACAATTATAACAAATAAAGGCTTGAAATATCTCACTTTGCATGTAATGAGTCTATATAATATATTAGTTTCACCTTTTAAGTTGAATTACTGAAATAAATGAACTTTTGCACGATATTCTAATGTTTCGAGTTTCACCTGTATGACTATTATGCAAGATCTTCTGGAGAGAGGCTGGTAATAATAATAGGGTGATATAGGTATTTGATTTCCACGATTGCAACAAATAAAATGAATGATATAACTAGTTAAAGTCTTACTTCTCCATCTTGGACATCTCCTTCAGCGCCTCGACTCCTCCGGGAAGAGGCTCCAGTTCCATGAAGAAGTTTTTTGACTCCCAAATGCTGATGGCCTTGTCCTGCAATCAGAGCAAACTTAGATTAGTAGTTATAAAAATTTTGTTTTAACATCTCTGTGTTTTAAAGTCCGCCTGTAGTCAATAATTGTATCCCTTAAAACTCATCTTTGATCACCAAAATGACATATTTAATAAAATGTCCTTGAAAAAAAATTCTTCATGTCTTAAAATAGCTTGAATGTAACTCGACACCCTCGCCTCATTTAGTATACGCAATTCTATGAATATGCATATGAGCCCCGCCTCCACTCACTCACTCAGCTCAGAGATCCACTGGTTGATGATCACACGTTGATCTGATTGGTTACAAGGTCGTTTGTGACCTCAGAAACAAGTAAAAGCCTGTTAGTGTAACTGTACACCTTCAGTGTCTTTCTGCTGTCAAATCTGCACTGATTTTTATCAAGTAGCCTAAACATAATAACTTTGATATTGTTAGTAATATTTCAACTGGACTGAAGCAGGTTTACTAATCAAGTAAACCTGCTTCAGTCCAGTTGAAATATTACTAACAATATCCATACATATATTTTTTAGAAAAATTATGAGTTAGAAATACGATGATCAGGCTTTTGATCAGGTTTAGTTGTTCATCTCTGTCATCATTGTATTGCATTGCATTATATAGGCCTATCTTTTAAAACTACAGAGCTTTGATAATTAAACTAAGCCTTTAAATATAATCTTACTAAGACATATTATTGGCAGATATAGATATTTATATGCATTTTATGTCAGTATCTGCTGTACTGTTTGATTTACATTTGGCAGATATTGATATTTATATGCATAAACATCTGTTATAAATAAATATCTCAATGTTTTGCATTACAAGCATCAGAATTCCATCACGTTTTGTCCATATAAATATCAGCATCTGCAGCAAATTACATATTTTTGTAATATGTTTTCCTACATATTCTCACTATATCATACTATATGAGCCATGAATATGATATAAAACACATATGCAAACCTTTTTAGGTTTAAAAAGAAATAAATATAGTCTTAAGGTTAAAAAAACTGTTCCATTTCACCAAACAGACTATTATTTCATACGTCTCACACACACACACTTACACACAGGTCACTCCTCATGTCTCCATACTGTGAGGACACCCAGAATCCTCTTCTGTCCTCTAATGATATAAAAGGCTCATTGGGAAACCTCGCCTTGAACTTCTTCAGAAATCCTCCCTCGAAGTCGGCGATGACCCCGTCCATGTCCACCAGAACTCGCAGTCTTCTGTTGTTCGTACACATGTTTACTCTGCTTTGATAGTGAAAGTGCAACGAGGAAGAGCTCCTCTCGAGCCACCGTACGATCCTCGGCAATAAACTCATCATAAACCTCTTAATAACCGTCCAAATACAACGTTAGTCACTTGACAGTGTGCATTAACCCTTAGCGCTATGCTAGTGATGCTGATTGCTAGCACATCTCATTCTGTTGGCTCTCTTTTGTTTTGCACATTGTAAACGCGTTTGTGCGACTCTTTTGTTAAGTTAGTTTCTGTGGGGTCAGAGGGTCTCATGTTTTTCCAGTGGTCGCTGGTGTTGAATTGCAGTGTTGACCTCACGAATCTGCATTTGTTTACAGCAGAGCAAATGCCAGCTAAAGTCAAACGCGGAGTGTTTGCGAAATTAAGCACGTTATTGATACAGTAGTGTGTGTGGCTTTTAATCTGACCACTTTGTTTACATACTCAAAATCATGCTGAAAACTAGTGGCTATTTTTGCTCTACACTGTCAATGAACAACAAACCGAGGCTAATTGCGAAAAGAGAGATCGCGCACTCGTTTAGGATTCTCAAGTATCCGTTGGACCGTAGAGTTCAAACATAGATGCCCACTGGCGGATAACGTCCGGCATATTGGAACGGAACGGTCCGTGAACACTCGAGAGCAAGTTGACTGAGCATCTGCAACCGTAGTTAGACCATAGACTGTAAAAAAAAAGTTAGACGCATGTATGAATATCTCTACCTGCTATATACTTCAGCCGATTATTTTGCTAAACTAACACAATACAACTAGACGAAGGTATCTGCTAACACGTGTTCCCACAGAATAAAAACCTGCAATATTGAATTAATACATAACAAACACAAACCTTAACACCTTCCCACCCTTGAAAGGTTATTATCCCATTTCTTCTGTAATTTAAATCTGGGCTGTTTCACAACCAAAAGCAGCACAATGTTGTGGCATCATTATTCTTTGTCATTGATTCAATCTTTTGATTCATTATCATCGATTCTTCTTGTGAATAACGAAACACCGACCGTTCCAAGATGGCGGACGCACCGACGTGATTGGAGTTGCCGAATGTGGTTTCTATGTATAAATACCTATGAGTTTGACTCTCAAAGCGATTCAACAGTCGTTTCCGGAAGTAAAAAACTCCATTAATTTTCTCCATACTGGGGAATTGATTTTTGAACGATAACTTATAACCATTATACAAACTTTTTTAAATAATAGGTACACACATCAAACAATGCAGGTTAGATGGGGTAGTGTGATATCAAGACCTTTTTCTGTGACTAATGGAGTGAGGCAGGGTGGGATCCTGTCACCCATGCTTTTTAATCTTTACATGGATGATCTCTCCCGAACTTTGAAAAACTGTAAGACCGGCTGCATGATAGGGGAAAGACTATTAATCCGTTTACTTTATGCTGATGACCTGGTCATTATGTCACCATGCTCTGCAGGCCTCCAGCAATTACTTGATGTGTGTACTGAATATGGTGAACGATATGACATCAAGTTTAATCTGAAAAAGACTGTTGTGATGATTGTGAGGTCTGGAGAGCAGCGTAATGCTGTATTTCCTATGTTTCACTTGTCAGGAAGGGATCTGGCAGTTGTGGAAAAAGTGAAGTACCTTGGTCACATTATAAGGAGTGACCTCTCTGATAATGATACATCCAGAGGCAGTACTGTAAATTGTATGCACAGGCAAATATGCTGGCACGTAAATTTGGAATGTGTACAGAAAATGTAAAAATAGCCTTGTTTAAAGCACTGCGCACCACTCTACACTGCTCACCTGTGGTGTTGCTACACAAAAGCTGTATTTCACAAGTTACAAGTAGCATATAATGATGCTCTTAGGATTCTTTTGAAAGTACCTCGCTGGATCAGTGCAAGCCAGTTGTGTGTGCAGAATGATGTGACCACATTAAATGCTGTAATAAGAAATGCTGTTTATGAATTTATGATGAGACTTATGGACTCGCAAAATGAAATTATAATTCTTTTTATATGGCCTGACCAGAGGTACAGTTCGCTGCTTTGGAGGCACTGGAGAAATTGTTTGTATGGATTATAGTAATCCTTTGTTTTTATCTGTCTGTCTGTCTCCTTTGTATGTTCTTATGGACCTTTTTTTTTTTTAGTCTGAAAAAAAAAAAAAAAAATGTTTAACGGTGGAATTCCTGCTGTTCCTTGGATTTCTGTTCCTGTTTTTTGGGCTCAAATCATAGTTTTTAAAATAGTGAATCTCCTCACATCTTGTTGGTTTGATTAGTCTATAACAAATACTTTTTCTTTTAAAAAAAAATCCCTATGGGAACAATACTTCCAGAAAAACAAGGCTGACAGAACTTGTGCACTCTTTTAAGACAGATAGAAAATGATACAATATTCGCATTATGGCCTTAAATATGTAAATACAACAATTAATATATTTTATATTATGTCACATATCCGAAGTTATATATGACCAAATTAAAAATGTCTCAGTTAGCTCACAAGCTAAGCAAATAATTATTTGCTTAACTATTTCTTTAAAAAATGTTCTCTAAAATATTGAAAAATATAAAGATCTGGACTTTAACCTAGCATATAATACATTAAATTATTATTGATTATTAACCTAAACTATTCACCCCAAGCAGAGTCTTAATTCAACTATCAATCCTGCTTGCTTTTGCTCGCAAAGTGAGAAGTTGATCATCTCTCCAGTCAGAGAGTGTCTCTGTTGTTTTGTACCGGAAGAAATAATGACATATTCCTTTTATTCCTTAAAGATACATGTCCATTTTCAAAGGCTAAATCCTGTGATTTTTTTGTTGTAAATTAAACATGTAGCTCTAATTAAATAATAGGTACTGTTTGTGAAGTGAAATCTTACATTACCTCAAAAGGATCTCTCCTACGGAGTTTGCTTTCCAGTGAGAGTGAAATCTCGTGGAATCTGAGCTGTCACTCAAACCTCGCGATATTTGTTGTTTACTGTTGGCGGCTGAGGGCCCGTCCCTTCTGTACTGGAAAGCTGCTTCTGACATTTGAATGAAAAACATCCTCTCAAAAGCGCAAAAACGATGGCTTCAGCTCTGGAGCAGTTCGTGAATAATGTGCGGCAACTTTCCGCTCAAGGTACGGACATTTACACCGCTCGTGAACACTCAGAGTAACGAATCCATGGGCTAACTAGCTTAATGCTAAAACTAGTTAGCGCGATAGCATGCTAGCTGTTTATACTTCAGGCAGTAACACATGGTATTTGTTTATCTTACTCTGTTCGTCCTACTACTAATAAAAAAACTTAAAGCTGCTGAATATTTCCACTTCGTAACCGTTAAGCTTTTATATTAGTGAAATTATTGGATGTGTCATGTTAGCTGAGTCATTTATAAAATATGGCATAAAATACCTTTATTATAATTACAGTAAACCTGTAATTAGTTCTCTTCCGGATCTTACCATTAGTTGCATTGACATCATGGATTAAAAAAAAATAACAACGTGTGTTATTTCTGTAACGTTAAAGAGTCAGAAACTATCTTACAATATTTTCAATTGTACTTATACAGATTTATTTGGGTCTTCGCTTTCATTATTAATTTTTTTTTTAAAGATTGTTACAATATCTGATACTACGGTCATCTTTATGGAATGTGATACTAGTTAATTGGAGATGGACAATATAATTAAAATTCATATACATACAGCAAAATACATGTCAACTGTACCAAATGGCAGACTGTTTTCCACCGACTTAAAGATCTTTATGATAAAAAAACAAGTTTAAAGTTATGACATCTCTGTCACTGAAAAATATAATTGATGTGTTGGATGCATGAATAATCAAATATAAAAGATTCTATGTTTCTTATCAATGTTTCTCTGTCACGTATAGGAGACGTAACTGTTCATCATCATTTAACAAACAAAACATTAGACCTTGATCGCATGTGCATTTACTTTAGAATAATATCACTAATATGACATCATGTTTTCATGCATAATAATGCTTCTTATGCTTCTCAGGTCAGATGACTCAACTATGTGAACTGATCAATAAAAGCGGGGAGCTTCTGGCCAAGAATCTCTCCCATCTGGACACTGTTCTCGGGGCGCTGGACATCCAAGAGCACTCGCTCGGTGTCCTAGCTGTTCTGTAAGTCCGTGACTTGTTGAGTCCCATAGCACTGAGAGTTCATGATTTGTGGCCATCTGAAAGAGTTACTGTTTTACAGGTTTGTGAAGTTTTCCATGCCAAACATCCCTGATTTCGAGACCTTGTTTTCCCAAGTCCAACTCTTCATCAGCACCTGCAACGGAGAGCACATCCGATACGCCACAGACACGTGTACGAAAACACTTTTTTTTCATCACACTATTTCATTTGTGTTCCTCTCTTAAAAAAAAATGTTCTCCTTTTTCAGTTGCTGGTCTGTGCCATCAGTTGACAAATGCCCTCGTAGAAAGAAAACAGGCAAGTGTCTTTTCGTCATTTTTAGAGTTGTTATCTTTAAATTACAGGTGAAACTGTAAAAATGAGAATATCGTGCAAAAGTTCATTTATTTCAGTAATTCAACTTAAAAGGTGAAACTAATATATTATATAGACTCATTACATGCAAAGTGAGATATTTCAAGCCTTTATTTGTTATAATTGTGATGATTATACAGCTTATGAAAACCCCAAATTCAAAATTAGAATATTGTGAAAAGGTTTTCATGAGCCATAATCATCACAATTATAACAAATAAAGGCTTGAAATATCTCACTTTGCATGTAATGAGTCTATATAATATATTAGTTTCACCTTTTAAGTTGAATTACTGAAATAAATTAACTTTTGCACGATCTTCTAATTTTTCCAGTTTCACCTGCACAAGAGTGATGTTAAGTTGTCTTGTTCTTCACAGCCCTTGCGTGGAATAAGTATACTTAAACAGGCCATAGACAAGATGCAGATGAACACAAATCAGCTTACCTCAGTGCACGCAGACCTGTGTCAGGTGAGTCTGGAGTCAGAGAACATTAGTCTGTGTTAGTACAGTTTTAGTTGTTATAGATAATTAAAAATGCAATTGTGTAGTAAGCAAAGTAAGAGGCAACAGTAAACGCTGTGAATACAGGGATGTTTTGGTGATTATTATTTGTTGTAGTAGAAAGTCTGTCATTGTAATAGCTGTAATGTCTCTCAGTCAAGTTGAGAAAAATGTGACTTTTTTGAGTTTGAATTGTTTAAAGTCCCCCTGTAGTCAATCATTTTATCCCTTAAAACTCATCTTTGATCACCAAAATGACATGTTTAAGCGTTTTTTTCATGCCTTAAAATGAATGTAACTCGACACATTTGTCTCATTTAGTATTCGCGGTTCTACGAATATGCAAATACAATCTACAGATCATTCATGATCAGGCTCAAATTAAACCTGGCAGGAGGCTTCAGATTAATGTTGTGTTTGAAAGAAGACACATGTGTTTGTATATATATATATATACATGTGTATATATATATATATATATATATATATATATATAGATCTTCACTGACATAGTCAACAAGTAATCCATGTGTCATTTTTGAAACAAGATTAATCTAAAGTTAAACCTCCCTCGTGTTAGGTTTAGTTAAGCCTCAGTTTAGACCTTAAATAGCTCTAGTCTTCCTCCAGGAAATCAGTTTATTAATCTGTGGACTAGACTTAAAGTGTTAGTTCACCCAAAAATGAAAATGATGTCATTAATGACTCTCCCTCGTGTCGCTCCAAGCCCGTAAGACCTCCGTTCATCTTCGGGACACAGTTTAAGATATTTTAGATTTAGTCCGAGAGCTTTCTGTCCCTCCATTGTAAATGTGTGTACGGTATACTGTCCTTGTCCAGAAAGGAAATAAAGACATCATCAAAGTAGTTCATGTGACATCAGTGGGTTAGTTAGAGTGTTTTGAAGCATCGAAAATACATTTTGGTCCAAAAATAACACAAACTCCGCCTTTATTCAGCATTGTATTGTCTTCCGGTTCTGTTGTGGATCCGCGTTCAGTGACGCCGCTGACGTAAGACGCTGCTGACGTGTGTCTGGTGCGCCCGAGCTTCGTTTACAGTCTGAGGGAGACGCACGCTGGAAACAAAACAATCTTCGCAAACATGTCTAAGGATTTCCACACAGAGGAAGACTTGCATTTCTTTGCCCAGCCATATTTATTTGAATTCATTACAGCCTTTGTAGTAAAACTTAAAGCTACACTGTGTGATTTTTACCCCCATCTAGCGGTGAAAAGGTATATGACCATCCAGTGAATATTAGTTTCTGTTCCTCTCAATT
>CM060602.1:2343886-2398886 GCA_030578255.1 Tiaroga cobitis
TTTGGTGCTAAATAGGAAAAGGATCTACCGCCTGCAGTCGATTTAGATATTCTAGGTATTATCAACTGGCCGGAATTTTGAGATCGCAATAGACGTGAAGGACTATAATACGTTAAGAGCTCGCTCAAGTACTGCGGAGCTAAACCATTTAGTGCTTTGTAGGTAATCAACAATATTTTAAAATTTATACGATGTTTAATAGGGAGCCAATGCAGTGTTGACAGAACCGGGCTAATATGGTCATATTTCCTGGTTCTGGTAAGAACTCGAGCTGCGGCGTTTTGAACTAGCTGTAGTTTATTTATTAAGCGTGCAGGGCAACCACCCAGTAGAGCATTACAATAATCTAGCCTTGAGGTCATGAACGCATGGACTAATTGTTCCGCATTTCCCAATGAGAGCATATGGCGTATTTTAGATATATTTTTAAGATGGAAAAATGCAGTTTTACAGATACTAGACACGTGGCTTTCAAAAGAAAGGTTGGTATCAAAGAGCACACCCAGGTTCCTAACCGACGACGAAGACTTGACAGAGCAGCCATCAAGTGTTAGACAGTATTCTGGGTTATTACGTGTGGAAGTTTTTTGTCCAATAATTAGAATCTCTGTTTTTTCAGAATTTAGTAGTAGGAAATTACTAGGCATCCACTTTTTTATATCAGCTATGCATTCCGTTAATTTTGTGAATTGGTAAGTTTCGTTGGGTTTTGAAGAAATATACAGCTGAGTATCATCGGCATAACAGTGAAAGCTAACTCCATGTTTCCTAATGATATCTCCTAATGGTAGCATGTACAGAGTGAACAGCAGCGGTCCTAGTACTGAGCCTTGTGGTACGCCATACTGAACTTGTGATCGATAAGACATCTCTTCATTTACTGCTACAAACTGATAACGGTCAGATAAGTATGATTTAAACCATGCTAGTGCAATTCCACTAATGCCCACATAGTTTTCTAGTCTATTTAAAAGAATGTTGTGGTCAATTGTGTCAAATGCAGCACTAAGATCGAGTAACACTAATAGAGAGATACAACCACGATCGGATGATAAGAGCAAATCATTTGTGACTCTAATGAGAGCGGTCTCAGTACTATGGTACAGTCTAAATCCGGACTGAAAATCCTCGCAGATATCATTTCTTTCTAGAAAGGAACACAGTTTTGAAGATACTGCTTTTTCTAATATCTTTGACAGAAAAGGCAGATTCGAGATCGGCCTGTAATTGACTAATTCTGTAGGATCAAGTTGTGTTTTTTTAACAAGCGGTTTTATCATAGCCAGTTTAAAGGTTTTTGGTACGTATCCTAGAGACAAAGATGAATTAATGATATTAAGAAGAGGATATATGACCTCTGGAAACATCTCTTTCAGTAGCTTAGTCGGTATAGGATCTAACATACAAGTTGTCGATTTAGATGAATTAACGAGTTTGCAGAATTCTTCCTCTCCTATAGCAACAAATGAATCAAATTTTTCCTCAGGGAGACTACAATGCACTTCCTGATGCGATACTGTGGTAGACGGTTGCATAGTTATAATTTTGTCCCTGATATTATCAATTTTATAAGTGAAGAAGTTCATAAAGTCATCACTGCTGTGTTGCTTGGACACTTCTGAGCTTGAAGCTTTCTTTTTCGTTAGTTTAGCCACTGTTTCAAATAAATACCTTGGATTATGTTTATTTTCTTCTAATAGGTTTGAAAAATAAGCAGATCTAGCAGCTTTTAAAGCCTCTCTGTAAGCAATCGAGCTCTCTTTCCACGAAATCCGAAATACCTCTAGTTTAGTTTTCTTCCAGTTGCGCTCCATTTTTCTGGCTGCTCTCTTAAGGGCCCGGGTGTGCTCGCTGTACCACAGCGTTGGACTATTTTCTTTAATCTTCTTTAAGCGCAACGCAGCAACTGCGTCTAAAGTGCTGGAAAAGAGAGAGTTAAACGTTTCTGTTGCAATATCAAGTTCTTCTAAGCTATCCGGGATGCTGAGATGATGAAACTGATTAGGAAGATTATTGATAAAGCAATCTTTAGTGGCAGAAGTTATAGGTCTAACGTATTTATAACACGGAGTCGGCTTTGCAGCCTTGGCTAAATGTAATTTACATGAGACTAGATAATGATCTGAGATGTCATCGCTCTGCTGCAGAATTTCAACGGCATCAACATCTATTCCATGTGATAATATTAGATCTAGAGTATGATTACGACGATGAGTAGGTCCTGACACGTGTTGTCTAACTCCAATTGAGTTTACAATGTCTTTAAATGCCAATCCCAATGCATCTTTTTCATTATCTACATGTATATTAAAATCACCAACAATTAGTACTTTATCTGCAGCCAATACTAATTCTGATAGAAAGTCCGCAAATTCTTTGATAAAATCTTTATGGTGCCCTGGTGGCCTGTATACAGTAGCCAGCATAATTCTCAAATGTGATTTATCGTTTACACTATATATTTTTACATTAAGCACCAATACTTCAAAAGAAGTATATTTAAAGCTAGATTTCTTAGTGGTTTTGAAAATATTACTATAAATTACAGCAACACCTCCCCCTTTGCCTTTCAGACGAGGTTCATGTTTATAACTGTAATCTTGTGGGGTTGACTCATTTAAAATAATGTAATCGTTTGGTTTTAGCCAGGTTTCTGTCAAACACAGCAAATCAAGATTATAATCTGAAATCATATCATTAACTATGAGAGATTTTGAAGTAAGGGATCGAATATTCAGCAACCCAAGCTTTATCATTTGCTCATCTGTATTATATCTGTTTTTTATTTGTTGAACATCAATTAAATTTTTAACCTGACGTTTTTTGCATTTCCAAATTCGGGGAACAGACACAGTCTCTATATGATGACATCTAGGTGAAAGAGACTCTATGTGATGGGATTTATCTGACCTTGGTGACGTGAGGCCGCTAGCAGACGGTCGGTTTAGCCAGTCTGTCTGCTTCCTGACCTGAGCCCCAGATTGTCATGTTTTATCTCTAAGACTATGAGCCAAATTACTAGAGAGAAGAGCAGCACCAGCCCAGGAGGGATGGATACCATCTCTTTTCAACAGATCAAGCTTGCCCCAAAAACTTTTCCAATTGTCTATGAATTTTATATTATTCTGCGGACACCACTTCGACAGCCAACCGTTCAGTGAGGCCAATCGGCTAACTATCTCATCTAGGCATGTGCCGGTATCAAATTTTCGTGCTGCGATTAATTGAATGAGCTTTTATCACGGTATACGGTATTATCACGATATTTTAATTGCTCAAGAGAAACAGATGGATTGCGGGTATCTAAAAAAACAACTTGCATCACAATGTGTAATTGTGATTTTCAAAACATGGTAACTAAACAGAATTTTATTAAGTTTAGTGACAACGTGTTACAATGTTTACATGGTACAATGACTGGTAGGTTACTGTTTGTATTATTCAAATAAATTCTTGTATTTGATTTTAATCTTAATTCAATATTGACTCATTTGGATAAATATTAGGTAGGCTACAGTCTGCATGTTAATTTTTCTCAAGAAAAAAATATATCTCACATAATGCTGTAAACAGAGAGAAATTAAATATAATGCGGTTTTCATTATAATAACAATTATGTAATGACAAGTAAACATATAATTAATATGTAATAAAGTGCACATATTTAGCAAAATGACCATTTTTTCTAGTCAACTAAAGTGCTGGTCATTAAATGGCTTTCCTGAGGTAAATGTAACGTTCTGTGACATAACTGTTCTCCTGCAGTTTTATTGACCTCTTTCCGTGAAAAACACTGATTGATCGACATTTTGTATGAGGCATAAACCTTAAGGTAAGTTGTACTGTATCTTTAAATAAAAAGTAACAGATGATCGGTTTACTTGAACTGAGGCGCAGCGATCTGTCACAATGGACAGAACCTTTTTTTTTTCATATCAAAAGTATAACCTGCTCTGTCTAGTCTGTCGGTGTCAGTGTCCTCTTTGCTCCGCGATTTTTCTCTGCGTGAGAGCGTGTGAAAAGTGTCAATTCCGTAAAGCGGCTTTCAGACAGAACGCGATTTGCTATTTTGCAAATAAAAAGTTGAACTATTTTTAACTTTGACCCCGGCGTGCTTTGGTCGACGCAGCAACAAAACGTCCCCGCGAGTATTCTGCGTCCTGTCTGAAAGGTGCTTGAGTCTCAAGTTGAATGCGTGAGAGTTGGCAGCCCTGCGGGGGGTAAATCGTCGGCAGCGTTCTTCCTTCCGCCATGCTTCTACTCCATGTGATGATTGTTTACATTAGACTAGAGTGCGCTCTGCGCCGCGTGCACACAGTGCTTATACATGTGGGGATTGTTTACATCAGAGAGCACGTGTTTTGCGGAGCATATACGCAGTGTTTAAGCGGTTGATAGAAAATTAGCTAATGCGTGTTCTAAAAGTCTAAATTCAAATCTATTATTTTTCACGGTATTTTGAAGTGGCCGCGATAACAATATCGTGCATATTCATTACCGCGATTTATCGCATTACCGAATACCGGCACATGTCTAATCTCATCACTCCTGCGTACAGGAAGGGGGCCAGAGTAAATTACAGTGCCTGACATCGTACTTGCGAGTTCACAAACCTCTTTAATATTAATTTTGGTGATCTCCGACTGGCGGAGTCGAACATCATTAGTGCCGACATGAATAATGATCTTAGAGAATTTATGATTAGCATTAGCCAGCACTTTTAAATTTGCTTTGATGTCAGGCGCTCTGGCTCCCGGCAAACATGTGACTATGCTGGCTGGTGTCTCTATTTTCACGTTCCGTGTGATCGAATCACCAATTACCAGGGCACAATCAACAGAATTCTCAGTGGGTGTTTCACTGAGTGGGGCAAATCGGTTTGTTATGGGAATCGGAACGGAAGAGTGGTTCTTTGATCCGCGACTAGAACGATCTCTCACGGTCACCCATCTGCCCTGCTGTGTGTTAGACAAGTGTTAGTGTTAGACAAGTCCAAAATTTGCTCATAGACTAGTCTAATGCAAGTTAGACTGTTTCTCAAAAATAAAGACTGACCTAATTTCCCCCAGGCTAACTTAGGGCTCTGTTACCTTGGCAACCAGCAGTAACACTCAGTTACACTACAAACAGCCGAAAGAAAAAGGAAAATGGCTCATAATTTGTGGTTTGCTGACGACGTGAAGGGAAAGGGTTTTTAGGGACCGCAGTAACCTACTGGAAATATATATTTGTATCTTTTCTGTACGTCTTTAACGCTCCGCTCAACGGTCAGATTAACGCTGTTAACTGTCTGTGGCGAGCTACACTACACTGCAATGCATTCTGGGTAAAATAAGACACTTTTCAAAACAAAAAACATGGCGGACCGAGTAAGCGCATTCAGCCGCTCGGTGCAGTTTACCCCAGCGGGAGATGTGTGTGTGTTGGAGGAGTGTAACAGTCACAAGGACATTTTACTTGGGAAATTTAGCAGAGAATGCAGTAACAAGAAGAAATGTTTAATTTGGAAAAAGATTGCTATGACAGTGTGGATATGATGTGTGTGTGTGTGTGTGTGTGTGTGTGTGCGAGAGAGAGATGCCCTCTGGTGTTCAGAGAGATAAGATGTGTTTGTGTGTGTGTGTGTGTGTGTGTGTGTGTGTGTGAGACGCCCTCTGGCTTTCAGATGAACCAGTGTTTACTACCGATCAGCCGTACTTCACTGACAAACTGCGCATAAAATAATCGCAGCCTTTGCCAAATTGCGTGCAGTTTCATTTCGATGAATCGTGCCACGCTACTCGACATGTAATGTGGCACTTCTGCTCTTGGCCTGGACTTCAGGAGAGCACTTTAAAGGCTCCATAAGCTAATCATCTTCCGTGTGTGTGTGTTTGTGATGTAAAGCCCCTCAGTAATGCTTACCACGAGCTGGCTCAGGTGTACGCCACCAATAACCCGGCAGAGCTGCGTCTTCAGGTCAGCAAACACAGCGAGACGTTTGCACGAGACAACAACACCGGCCTGGTCAAACAGTGCCTGTCCTCACTCTACAAGAAGAACATCCAGAGGCTAACCAAGGTCTGAAGTTACAGTAATCAGATGTTCTGCGTGTGCTTTATATACTGTGCTGATAAACGGAAATGCTGATCTCTGTTTTTTTCATTGACAGACATTCTTGACATTATCCTTACAAGACATGGCAAGTCGAGTTCAGCTCTCCGGCCCTCAAGAAGCCGAGAAATACGTCCTGCATATGGTAGGAAATCAGCTCCTCTAATCACATGCTTATTTTGTGACGTTCGCCATTCGAAATGAATGGGAAATTCTATAAAATATTATTATTAATCAGCCACAGTGGTTACACAGTAGTGTAAATATACATCCAAATGAAAAGCCTAATAAAAGTAAGTAATTATGTGTAAGCGACTAGGGAATGTGCAGCCGCTATGTAACTATGCAAGTAAAAAAGGAAATTGGTACTTTTTATTTCACAATTCTGACTTTCTTTTTCTTTTTTGCGAGTTACTCTGATGAAAATTAGACATGAACTAGTGTAAATGTAATTTTTATCATAGTTTTATTAATATTTTGAATGATCTTTTTTTAAAATTTTTCGTGTTCATGTAAATTTTAGTTTAATTTTTAGATTTTTAATATGCGCTTTTGTCATTTTATTGTTATTTTTTAAATATTGCTAAATTTATTCTTTATTTTAGTTTATTTCGTTTTTTTTATTTTCAGTTAATTCTAATGATTAAACTTTTTCTGAATTTCTGTTAGTTTTTCAACTTGTATTTAATATATTCTATTCTATTTCGGCTTTATTTAAATCAACAGAAATGTTTGAATAGTTTTAGTATTAGTTAACGATAATAACCTCTGAAATAAACGTACAGTTGCGAGGAGAAAAAAAAAGTCAGAATTGTGAGATAAAATTTTTTTTTTAATTCTGTGGCAGAAACAAGCTTCCATATAAAACTGTGTAATTTAAAATAATAATGAAATATATTTTTATTTCCTGTTGAGAATCACTGTACTGAAATTTTTCTCTGATGACTACTGGAAACATTTTATTTAATCAATTTGTCTCGCATGCTCTGCAATATTTACAGATTGTTGGTGCTCAAATCTTTCCTTTTTCGTCTCTCAGATTGAGGATGGAGAGATTTATGCAAGTATCAACCAGAAAGACGGCATGGTCTGTTTCCATGACAACCCTGAGAAATACAACAACCCTGCAATGCTCCACAAAATTGACCAAGAGGTTAGTAATTATAAAACAGTGCTTTTCTCACTTCACTGCTGATGTAGAAGAAAACAAGAACATCACGCCTAAAATACCACCAGAGAACAACATGCAGTGTATATTTACACCCTCGTTATCTCATTAATCATCTCTTTCAAGGACATTTGAGAGAAATCTGAATATTTTTATGATAAATGTAATGTAAATGAAGAAGAAATGTCAGATTCTGCACTACTTGAATTAAACTATAAATGCAATATTATACAGGTGAAACTCGAAAAATTAGAATGTCGTGCAAAAGTTCATTTATTTCAGTATTTCAACTTAAAAGGTGAAACTAATATATTATATAGACTCATTACATGCAAAGTGAGATATTTCAAGCCTTTATTTGTTATGATTGTGATGATTATACAGCTTATGAAAACCCCAAATTCAAAATTAGAATATTGTGAAAAGGTTTTCATGAGCCATAATCATCACAATTATAACAAATAAAGGCTTGAAATATCTCACTTTGCATGTAATGAGTCTATATAATATATTAGTTTCACCTTTTAAGTTGAATTACTGAAATAAATGAACTTTTGCACCATATTCTAATTATGTTTATGCACAACTGATTTGTTATTCATTATATAAAGTTTATTTCAGATATTTAAACACATAAGATCACATGAAATGTATCGACTCATATTATTGTAGAGTATTTGAGTCTTGACTGATGTCTCGCTGTTAATCTGTCTTTGACTCTAATCCAGATGCTGAAATGTATAGAATTGGATGAAAAACTTAAGTCCATGGATCAGGAAATCACCGTGAATCCCCAGTTCGTGCAAAAGGTACCAGTTTGAACAAAATTATGAATCAAATCTCATAACCAGGTAGGGGTGTGCGATCTGATGATTTTATATCGTGATCGATCTTGAAGATGTCTGACTGCGCTGACTGGCCATCAGTGATGGGAATGACGGCGTTATAAATAAACGGCGTTATCTTTCTCCGTAACGAGTAATCGAACGAATTACTGTTTCCCCTGTTACAACGCCGTTACCGTTACTGAAAATAAAATGTGGCGTTACTATAGCCTAATTGAGCTCACTGAAGTGGTTTTCATCTGAGTAGGCTCTCTCTCCGCCATAGGACCTGCAAAGTTTTTTCTCTGGTGTGTGTGTTTGTTTATGAGGCGCCGGACTGGACAAAAGCGAAGCGAACACGCTCGACAATGCGCGAGAGAGACCGAGTGTGTCCGAGAGCGTGCTTAACTGCGCGAGAGAGACCGAGTGTGTCCGAGAGCGCGCTCGACTGCGCGAGAGAGACCGAGTGTGTCCGAGAGCGCGCTCGACTGCGCGAAAGAGACCGAGTGTGTCCGAGAGCGCGCTCGACAATGCGCGAGAGAGACCGAGTGTGTCCGAGAGCGCGCTCAACTGCGCGAGAGAGACCGAGTGTGTCCGAGAGCGTGCTTGACTGCGCGAGAGAGACCGAGTGTGTCCGAGAGCGCGCTCAACTGCGCGAGAGAGACCGAGTGTGTCCGAGAGCGTGCTTGACTGCGCGAGAGAGACCGAGTGTGTCCGAGAGCGTGCTTGACTGCGCGAGAGAGACCGAGTGTGTCCGAGAGCGTGCTTGACTGCGCGAGAGAGACCGAGTGTGTCCGAGAGCGTGCTTAACTGCGCGAGAGAGACCGAGTGTGTCCGAGAGCGTGCTTGACTGCGCGAGAGAGACCGAGTGTGTCCGAGAGCGTGCTTAACTGCGCGAGAGAGACCGAGTGTGTCCGAGAGCGCGCTCGACTGCGCGAGAGAGACCGAGTGTGTCCGAGAGCGCGCTCGACTGCGCGAAAGAGACCGAGTGTGTCCGAGAGCGCGCTCGACAATGCGCGAGAGAGACCGAGTGTGTCCGAGAGCGCGCTCGACAATGCGCGAGAGAGACCGAGTGTGTCCGAGAGCGCGCTCAACTGCGCGAGAGAGACCGAGTGTGTCCGAGAGCGTGCTTGACTGCGCGAGAGAGACCGAGTGTGTCCGAGAGCGTGCTCAACTGCGCGAGAGAGACCGAGTGTGTCCGAGAGCGCGCTCAACTGCGCGAGAGAGACCGAGTGTGTCCGAGAGCGAGCTCGACTGCGCGAGAGAGACCGAGTGTGTCCGAGAGCGCGCTCGACTGCGCGAGAGAGACCGAGTGTGTCCGAGAGCGCGCTCGACTGCGCGAGAGAGACCGAGTGTGTCCGAGAGCGTGCTTAACTGCGCGAGAGAGACCGAGTGTGTCCGAGAGCGCGCTCGACTGCGCGAGAGAGACCGAGTGTGTCCGAGAGCGTGCTTAACTGCGCGAGAGAGACCGAGTGTGTCCGAGAGCGCGCTCGACTGCGCGAGAGAGACCGAGTGTGTCCGAGAGCGTGCTTGACTGCGCGAGAGAGACCGAGTGTGTCCGAGAGCGTGCTTAACTGCGCGAGAGAGACCGAGTGTGTCCGAGAGCGCGCTCGACTGCGCGAGAGAGACCGAGTGTGTCCGAGAGCGTGCTTGACTGCGCGAGAGAGACCGAGTGTGTCCGAGAGCGTGCTTGACTGCGCGAGAGAGACCGAGTGTGTCCGAGAGCGTGCTTGACTGCGCGAGAGAGACCGAGTGTGTCCGAGAGCGCGCTCGACTGCGCGAGAGAGACCGAGTGTGTCCGAGAGCGCGCTCGACTGCGCGAGAGAGACCGAGTGTGTCCGAGAGCGCGCTCGACTGCGCGAGAGAGACCGAGTGTGTCCGAGAGCGTGCTTGACTGCGCGAGAGAGACCGAGTGTGTCCGAGAGCGTGCTTGACTGCGCGAGAGAGACCGAGTGTGTCCGAGAGCACGCTCGACTGCGCGAGAGACCGAGTGTGTCCGAGAGCGCGCTCAACTGCGCGAGAGAGACCGAGTGTGTCCGAGAGCACGCTCGACTGCGCGAGAGAGACCGAGTGTGTCCGAGAGCGCGCTCGACTGCGCGAGAGAGACCGAGTGTGTCCGAGAGCGTGCTTGACTGCGCGAGAGAGACCGAGTGTGTCCGAGAGCACGCTTGACTGCGCGAGAGAGACCGAGTGTGTCCGAGAGCACGCTCGACTGCGCAAGAGAGACCGAGTGTGTCCGAGCATTATATAGTTTGTTTATAAATAAATTTCAAATTTCAGCATTAGAATAATCTCTGTAGCCTATTGGTATCATCTGCAACGTATCATTCTGGAACCCGGAAAAAACGTGGAGAAAAAAACGTTAGATTAATTAGCTGCGCAGTACTTGGTAGCCTTGTCCGCCTAAATTAATTATAAATAAACATAAAAACTAGTAGGCTATTTGCAGTATATTAAATCGTTTTTGACCTAATTATTTTGTACTGAAATGACACACTCGAGTCTGTCGGGTCTGACAGCGTTGCATCACGTGCCACTGCGCAATATTATAGCCTATGATTTCCGAAAATAGTACTATGTCAACTAGTGATATCAGCACAAGAACTGTTGAGGAATATGCGACAAAATTTAGACAATTGTTTTTGTCATATGTTATAATAACTGATGGCAGACACTATCATGTCCTCGCACAGAGGCTGAACACAGGAGCTCAGCTTCCCGCTGAGACACAAATAGACTATTAACTTAAAGCTTTTACTCTTAAACACAAAAGGCATGTCCACTTTAATAAAAAAATAATATTTATTAAATAAACCAGATCAAGACGAGAGCAGAAACGAAATAAAGTGCATAACTGAAAAATAAAGCATAGGCTCAAAACAAGTACAAACAGTGGGCACAGCGCAATCGCGCATTGGGTTTAAGCGTTGGGTTTGGGCGTTGGGTTTAGGCATTGGGTTTAGGCATTGGGTTTAGGCGTTGGGTTTAGGCATTGGGTTTGGGCGTTGGGTTTAGGCATTGGGTTTGGGCGTTGGGTTTAGGCATTGGGTTTAGGCGTTGGGTTTAGGCATTGGGTTTAGGCATTGGGTTTGGGCGTTGGGTTTAGGCGTTGGGTTTAGGCGTTGGGTTTAGGCGTTGGGTTTGGGCGTTAGGTTTAGGCATTGGGTTTGGGCGTTGGGTTTGGGCATTGGGTTTAGGCATTGGGTTTAGGCATTGGGTTTGGGCATTGGGTTTAGGCATTGGGTTTGGGCGTTGGGTTTGGGCATTGGGTTTAGGCATTGGGTTTGGGCATTGGGTTTAGGCATTGGGTTTAGGCATTGGGTTTAGGCATTGGGTTTAGGCATTGGGTTGAGGCGTTGGGTTTGGGCGTTGGGTTTAGGCATTGGGTTTAGGCATTGGGTATGGGCGTTGGGTTTAGGCATTGGGTTTGGGCGTTGGGTTTGGGCGTTGGGTTTAGGCATTGGGTTTGGGCGTTGGGTTTAGGCATTGGGTTTGGGCGTTGGGTTTGGGCGTTGGGTTTAGGCGTTGGGTTTGGGCGTTGGGTTTGAGCATTGGGTTTAGGCATTGGGTTTGGGCGTTGGGTTTAGGCGTTGGGTTTGGGCGTTGGGTGTAGGCGTTGGGTGTAGGCGTTGGGTTTAGGCGTTGGGTGTAGGCGTTGGGTGTAGGCGTTGGGTTTAGGTGTTGGGTTTAGGCGTTGGGTTTAGGCATTGGGTTTAGGCATTGGGTTTAGGCATTGGGTTGGGCTAATCCAAAACAAGTGAAAACAAGGGGGTGTTCTGCAGACAGACTGTTCCCTGTGAAACATGTGCTCTGAAAACACCCCCATTAGCAATTAGTGCTTTCCACCTGATGAAATTAACACGGCAAAAAATCGACCAATCATAATTTTGGTCGAGCCAGAACGTATCGACCAATAAATCGACTAGTCGACTGGGAGATTACAGCCCTAGTTCCAATCTGGATATTCTCGATAGTACATCTCAAAATCGGGAGATCGTGATTCAGATCGTGATTGTTTGTTATAAGATCGTGATATGTAATTCTGGGAAGATCGCCCATCCCTATAACCAACTGGGGCCGGTTTCACAAAGACAGACTTTGACTACGGCTTAGATATAGTAGATAGTCAGACTTCAGATAGACGTCTAAATCAGACCGTTGCACAAAGCACTGAAGACTCTGACTATCTTAAGTAGGACTACCCTGCATTCTGGGTAAAATAAGATACTTTTCAAAACAAAAAACATGGCGGATCGAGTAAGCGTATTCAACCGCTCGGTGCAGTTTACCCCAGCAGGAGATATGTGTGTGTTGGAGGAGTGTAACAGTCACAAGGACATTTTACTTGGGAAATTTAGCAGAGAATGCAGTAACAAGAAGAAATGTTTAATTTGGAAAGGTCCATTTTCCCTTTTCTTTTGGCCGTTTGTAATGTTTGTAGTGTAACTGATTGGTACTGCTGGTTGCCAAGGTAACAGAGTCTTAGACCTAAGTTAGCCTGGGGGAAAGCGGTTTAATTTTTTTGGTCTAAATTAAGTCAGTCTTTATTTTTGAGAAACAGTCTAACTTGCATTAGACTAGTCTATGAGCAAATTTTTGACTTGTCTAACACTATAGACCGGTCTAAAATAGCTTTGTGAAACCGGCCCCTGGTTGTGATTCCAGCATTTATTTGTGTGTTTTCCCTCTTCCAGAGTATGGGAACGCAGGAGGATGATGTCGGCAGCAAGACGTCAAGCTACTCTTGAAGCTTTCGGGTGGATCACTGCGTTCCCCGCGTCCCCTTCCTCATCCCAAAGCTGGAAAACCTTCATGCTCTGTTGAATATGGACTATATTGGAGGAAAACATAAATGTGTGGAATGACCCCCTTTTTTTGATTCTGTCACAGTGCACCCTAAACAAGAAATTATTTTTGTCAGTGTTTATTTATCAATGCTTGGTTGACATGCCACTGCATCATTTACGGTCATACGAAATAAAGAAACTGGACTTCTTTAGTCAAAAGAGTTTAACTTGTCTTTATTGCAGCAACACAGAACAAAATAAAGAAACTGTCTTGAGATCATATACAGGTGAAACAAAAAAATTAGAATATGGTGCAAAAGTTCATTTATTTCAGTAATTCAACTTAAAAGGTGAAACTAATATATTATATAGACTCATTACATGCAGAGTGAGATATTTCAAGCCTTTATTTGTTGTACGATATTCAAAATTTTTCGTGCAAAAAGCCTAGCTTGACCAATGTTATCATGTCAAAATGCATCTACAGGCTCTATTTAGTGCACTGACATTTACACGATCTTTCGACAGCTTCTATGATGTGATGCTCTTTCACCCAAAGACAGTTTCATCCATCAGCTGATGTGATGTTTAGTCCGCCCTGGAGCCGGATGTTCACTGCGGTTCACAGTGATTCAGCAGAGACGTGGCTCGTGGCAAAGGTGTGCTTTTGTTCCAGTCCTCTAGAGGTCTCTCATGATTTGGGCTTTACCATAAATAGATTACACATCATCACATACCTAGAAACTAATGCTACCTGAGCCTGACCTCCACAAAAACATGTTTAGGTCATGAAAGAAAATGATGGGCATTTCAAACCAGGCTTTTCAGAAATAGGCGTCTAATATTATTTAGAAGAAATGCGTGTTTCTTCAGAGGAACGTTACATATGTATGTGTCACTCCCAATTTAGATCATAAAAAAATGCATTTTCTTGCAATATTATTTACAAACAATTTATTTATGCTTTTGGGGTGTGTCTTGTATTTCTGTGTCACTGCTAAAATAGATTATAAAGTTGAGGGTGTGTATAGAATTATCAATTTGATTGAACCTCATTTCCTTTAGATACCATTTGCTGATGATTTTGGGGTGTTTCGTGCCGTATATTCATGTGCCACTATCAAATTAGATGATAAAATGAAGGACTTGTTAATTTTCAATCAGTTTTCTTTTAATATTATATATAAACAATCTAATGATGATTTTGGTGTGTTTATTAAGAGAGCGGGTTATCTTATATTCGTGTCACTAACAAAATAGATCATAAAATTGTGGGTTTTCTGGTTAAATTTAAACTTATAGGCTACATTTTTTCTTGTAATATTATTCATTAACAAATTATTGATGATTTTGAGGTGTTTCTTATATTCGTGTGGCACTTTCAAATTAGATAATACAATTAAAGGCTTTCTTGTTAAGTTTCAATTAATTGTTATTTTAATATTATTAATAAACAGTTATATTGATGATGTGGGGGTGTTTCTTGAGAGCATATGAATATCATAAACTCATGTATCACTAGCAAAAAAGAAATGGTATATTTTTTGAAGTTGAAATTGAAGTTACATTTCAACTTACAGGCTTAATTGTTCTTGCAATATTATCAATAACCATGAATTAATGAAATTGGGATGTTTCTTGGTCTTATTATCTTTTATATTCCTGTGTTACTATCCAAATAGGTCATTAGAATTATTACATTTCGTTGTAATATTATTTATAAACCATTCATTGATGATATTGGGGTGTTTCTTGATGTTACAATATTTTATATTCCTGTGTCGATACCAAATAAGATGATACATTTGAAGTTTGTCTTGTTCATTTTTACAGAAAATAGGCATAATTTTCTTTAAGACAAATTTATACTTGTATTTTATCCATGTTTTGGGTCTATAATATGACAAAATAGATTATGCCACTATTATATGCAATCAACACAATATTAAAAACCGGTTCAAATGCCTTGTTTAACTAGTTTATCCAACCAGTCCATGGAATCAGCAAGCAGTTCTCCGTAATGAACGAATGGGACGGAGACGCTCCACTTTCACACTCATGACAACAGTGATTTTCAATTTCTCAACTTCAATGCAGGTAGGCATGTGTGTTTTCTACTTTAATGACATAACCAACAAGAACAGAAGGACCGACGCGAGGTGCTACTGCAGCCAATCACAAGCGCTCCAAGTCTTTGAACAAAGACAAGCGGACGCGCCAGCCAATCAGATTTCACAGTTCTGAAACCTCGGCGGGGCTTTAACGGAAATGACACGCGCGATAGCCAATCAAAGCCACGGGCTACAAGCCATCTGCCAATCAGCGTTTAGTATCGCAAGGATTGCGTCGCCCACGGTGCTCAGTTGAATTCCATTGCCGTCCATTAAAACAGCCGACTTGGAAAATACAATATCAAAGTGTGCTCAGGTTTAGCACAAGCTTGCGCGCGTTATTATCGTCAGGAATGACATATTTATGCAGCGAGGGTATTGAGAAACGCTCCACGCATGTATAAGGTACGCATCTTCGACCCCGCATTGCCTGGCAAAACGGAACAATTGGTGGATAATTCTCCTCGTGACTTCATTTCATCGCTGAAATACAGAGGAACTCGAATGTGTTTTCTGTCATGAGTCCGGCCGGGTGCTCCCATGTGAACGGGTTCAAAGTGGACAACTGGAAGCAGAATCTGCGGGTCATATACCAGTGCTTTGTGTGGAGCGGCTCTGCCGAAACCAGGAAACGCAAGGTAAATAAAACCACCAGAACCCAGTGGTGCATTGCATCGGCCCATCCTTCCCGATGCCAAGTCGCATTGCCCCCTCAAACACAATTCGCGATTTATTTTCACCAAGAGATTTGAATCCACGTTTATCCCTATGCTGATGCATTGGCTGGCCTGCGCAGACTCCTTATGCATTGCTTTCATGGGGCTGGACGTGGGGATCAAGAGATGCTATTCAGCTGCCAGTGTTTTTTACTTGCTTTAAGCGAGTTAAATTGTCATTTTGACATTACAAGACCTAATTTCTTCGTTGTTTGATGCTCAACCAGGCCTTTAAAATCATTGATTGCCCAATGCACGAATAGAGGTTTCAGTTTCACAGTTATCACGGAATGTGTCCGTTGTGTGTCATCATTCAGGGCAAACAAGTTATGTTCACTGCCTCCATTTTTTAATAATTCCATTATTATAGCTACAATTCGTGAACCTTTTTGTAACGGACCATTTAAGCGAATCGTTTGAATGCTTCGTTTAATAACCGCACTGAATCGGTTCGCCGACTTGTTTGAACCGAGAACCGTTAATTGTTCAAATATATAACTGAACTAAATGACGTTTTTAAAGAGTTGAGTCTGCTTCAACTAACCGAACATTACAATGAAATAAAAACCCTTAATAGTGACTCTACATAATGGCTTTATAGTGCAACAGTCGGATGCCCTTTTATTTTCTCCTTAGTGGAACTGATTATTAACAATAACCTTTAAAGACAGACCTACTGTGACGTGAGCTACTAGGCGTTAAATTATATGCTTTTGTTAAAGCCGCTAGCCAAGATTCTTAGTTTATTTTGTAAATAATCATTTTTAACAGAGAATTTCTGGTGAATTACTACATTACCCATGATTCTGCTCACACTCTCCACCAATCAGAGAATGGAAACAAAAAAATTGCAGCAAAATAACTCTTAACCGCCTGCCCACTCCCATGATGCACTGCAAATGACATAGTCAGTTCCCTGAATTGACAAAGTAAAAATATACGGTTTTTAAATACATAATGTGTTTAAACGATAGTCCAAGGCATCATGGGATTGTGGTTTCTTCCCTCATTAAAGTTCACAGTCTGCTGGCTTTGTCTTTCTGTGCCGTTTTCAAATATTTTTTTCCTTCAAATCATATTTATAATGTTTTGATTAATCTCGTAGCTGGTTGGCTTGTTTCATGGCCTTTTTAAAATCCCTATGGGAAACCTGAACCGGTAAGAAACCATGTGACGGTGCACAGAACCGTTGATTTTATTATTTTGAATCACTTCATTAAATAAGTGTTCGAAAGAACCAATTCGCAGAAATGAGTCAGACTTTTATCACTTTTTCGATGTCGTCAAAGCGATGTGTGGCATCAAATGACAGTTTAATAACTAACTATCCTAACTCAACCCGTCTCCCTCTGGAAAACAAAGGATTATCCTGAAATGTGCATCATGATTCATGCGAATCAAATGTCACCCCCGATATACGCGTCTCTGCTCTGAAAGAAATGCCAGTCTCACAGGCTTGCCAGATTGATGTCACACATGATAACACATATTGATTATAATCATTTTATGGGCGAATCTTTGGTAATGGGTTGTTTAATATAGGGTGAGTGCCGTCATGTTGCCTCAAGTTACATCTGGTTCACTCAAGATTGCATGACTCATCATCGTCACAATTGAGGTCAAGTCAACTGAGTTTTATGTTTTCTTATTGCATTATTTTTTTTATTCTTCAGGAAATTATTCAAAGGTGTTTTTTTTGCATTATTACTAAAAAAAAAACAATAATTCTTATCTATAAACCAGCCACATGACGTTTCCCTGTGTGCATTGACTTCCAAATTCAGTGAGTAAATGTCACTGTTTTAATATACTCTATGCATTGAATGACAATCTTTCTGTGAGGTATTAATGCATATAGTGTCCCATAATCTCTATATCTCATGGAAAACTAATTTGTTTTTTTATTACAGCACATCTGACGTATTAGACACACCCGCTATTTTCAGCCTTAGTTTATTTAAACTGGCCGGTTCACCCAAAAAAAGAAAATTCTGTCTTCAGTTGCTCTACAAACCCATAAGGCTTTTGTTAAGAGACAAATGAAGATATTATTAATGAAGTCTGAGATTTCTGTCCCTCCATTGAAACCCAACAATTCAAAGCATTCATAAAATAAATCCATATGAACCGAGCAAGTACGGTTGAGCTTTTGTTAGGGATGCACGAAATATGGGCCACCGTGTCGGTAACGGCCGATGTATGGTAATTTTTTATGTTATCGTTATTGGCCCGATAAGAAAATTTGCATATGAGCTACATAAAATTATAAAGAGAACATTATAATTGTGTGCTTGGGACATGGGATTTAATGGTGAGACTTTTGTTTTTGCAATCAAGCTCTCAAAAATTATATAAAAATTTGATTTGGATTTATATTTATCGGTCAATATATCGGCTATCGGATTTCAAATGTAAAGTTATCGGCATCGACCAAAATGTTCATAATCGTGTGCTTGGGACATGGGATTTAATAGACTTTTGTTCTTGTAATCAGGCTCTCAAAAATTATATAAAAATTTGGATTTAGATTTATCGGCCAATATATCTGTTATCGGCTTTCAAATGTAAAGTTATCGGTATCGGCCAAGATGTTCATATCTGTGCATCACTAGCTTCCGTTTCCCATATTTGAGTGTTCGGTGTACGTTTGCGGATCAATGTTTATATGTGAATAATTAAATGTTCAAGCGATCGTCACTCTTCAGAAGACGCACTTGGTTCATTTTGCGATCTCTTTATGAACGTTTTGAGTTTTTGGGTTTCAACGGTAGGGACAGAAATCTCTCAGATTTCAGTAAAAATATCCGTAACACTTTATAATAAGGTTCATTAGTTAACTACCCTAGTTAACATGAACTAAGAATGAACAATACTTCTTAAGCTTTTATTAATCTTAGTTAATATTAATTTCAACATTTACTAATACGTTATTAAAATCAAAGGTTGCATTTCTTAACATTAGTTAATGCACTGTGAACTAACATGAACAAACAACGAACAGCTGTATTTTTATTAACAAAGATTAATAAATACTGTAACAAATGTAGTGCTTATTGTTAGTTAATAATACATTAACTAATGAACCTTCTTGTAAAGTGTAACCAAATATCTTCTTTCTGAAGATGAAAGAAAGTCTTATGGGTTTGCAACGACACAAGAGTATTTGATGACAGGATTTTCATTTTTAGGTGAACTAACCCTTTAATGCAGCGTTTAGACATGCTGGATTTACCCATCTTAGGTCACAGTTGACAGATTAATCACAAGTTCTCAGAAACCAGATGGCATCAGGTGGGAAAGGGACCAGCTCGCCTCTCATCTGTCAGGCTGTACCCGTGAAGGAACAGCAGGAATATAAAGCCCTGCTGCAGAACAACACACACTGTGTGAGGAAGGCCTTTAGTGGATGTGTTTTACACCAGTGCAGAGTCTAAGCTTCAGATGGCACACCCATCCGTCTGATGCTCACAATAGGCCTGGGGTTTTGATTCACAAGTGATTCATTTCGATTTGCCCCCAATAGTTGAGGCCCGTTCACACCAAGGACGATAACTATTAAGATAACGAAGATATAATCCTATAATATAACTATATAAAGATTTAGTTCTAAAAATCATTCTCTATACTAAAGAATAGCAGCGTTCACAGCACAGATATAACCAGGGTTTAAAATTAACTTTTTCACTCACACAACAATTTGGCGGCTAAATTTAAGTTACCGGCCATTCAAAACTTCTACTAGCCAAAAAAAGAAACAAGAAATGAACCAGATTAAAGGGTTAGTTCACCCAAAAATGAAAATGATGTCATTAATGACTCTCCCTCATGTCATCCCAAGCCCGTAAGACCTCCGTTCATCTTCGGGACACAGTTTAAGATATTTTAGATTTAGTCCGAGAGCTTTCTGTCCCTCCATTGTAAATGTGTGTACGGTATACTGTCCTTGTCCAGAAAGGAAAATAGACATCATCAAAGTAGTCCATGTGACATCAGTGGGTTAGTTAGAGTGTTTTGAAGCATCGAAAATACATTTTGCTCCAAAAATAACAAAAACTACGACTTTATTCAGCATTGTATTGTCTCCCGGTTCTGTTGTGGATCCGCGTTCAGTGACGCCGCTGACGTGTGTCTGGTGAAAATAATGTCTCCTTGCTATTTTTTCGACACATTCACAATCATTATCATCATATACATTATAATCAGTGTTGAATAGGCTATATATTCCTCCCCCCAGTATATATTTTAGTCATTCAATTAATATAAACGTGCAATTAGCCGACTAATGGCTGACCACGCACTAGTTGACTAGAAGAATCTTGTCTGGGCAGCCCTAATCTGGATATAAACGGTAGACTACTGTACATTTTTCTCTTGCATTACAATAATATTGCAGGATAAAATTAACAACGGATTTGTACAAACATTTAAGTTGCACATAAGGCAGTTTTTAAAATAGTAAAGTTATAATAAATCCTAAAACTTTGCTTTCCTGATTTTGTTCAAAAGGACGCCACACCAGTGAAATCTTTGATTTCGCTTGTGTCAGAGCCTTAAATGAGAGGATAATTATAGCGTATTTATTTTTAATCATAAAAATGTTACTTAGTAAATCACATCTCGTTATATTACTACGGCTAAAAATAGTTCAATTAAAAGATTCCCTTATGTTTTCAGTTCACCTTCAGTTTGCAAGCTAACAGCTTAGCCAACTAGCATAGCGTAGTGTTAAGTTGCATTTTTTTAAGGCTTTTTTTAAATAGCTAGTAGAAGATGTCACGATAGCGCAGGCATTGAAGCGGGCAATATGATCCTGCTTGACGTCGGGCTACTTGTGACCGTTATCCATTACAGATTAACAGTGCCACACATAAACAACGCAAAATGTGATTGGTTGCTTCACTTTTTAGCCTAGCGGTCTCGTCCGGTCTCATTCTTACGAGAAATATGCTGCAAAACACAAGTGCTGTGTCCGAAATCTCCCATTACTCCCTATATAGTGGACTATATAGTGAGCTCGCCATTTTGTAGTGCTGTCCGAATGTATAGTGATGATTATTATACCCTATATAGTCCACTCAATGTATCCCAGAATGCATTTTGAAAAGTAGTGTACAACCGATGGTCACTTACCCAAACCCTACATACCATCATGCATTGCGCTGATGGCAAAAATGGCGGATGGACGTCAAGGAGAGCAGCGCGACAATACGAATTTGTCATAAAAATGTAAGTTATGTTCGTTTTCTGTCTAGAAATCCTGTTTCTTTTGCTAATCTGCGAAATCTTCTGAATCACGAAAAAACAAAAAAGATAAACATTGAGTGGGATCTCCACAGAGTCAAGCTGTTTTATTAAGAGTATTATGAGCAAGATATTTGATAATGTAGATCTGTTTTTTTTCTAATGTCGACAGGCAAGAGAAAACGGTGTGGTGCGAATATGAAAATATGTGTATTCATTTTATTTATGTTTATAAGTTATGTGTGGAGTGACGCATTATAACAGAAACGGCCAGAAATTACTTTTAATTTTACAATTTTGGAGAAATAAGCTCAATATGATGTAATGTATTTATAAAAAAAAATCTATTTAGCCCAGAGCTGGCTCGGCACCAGCTGACAGATGATGGCGCGTTTAAATAGTGCGACAGTAATGCCGTAATCAACGGCGCCGAGAGACGATCGAGTAGTGTCCGAGGCCCTGTCCCAAATGGCGCACTTCATGCGGACTTTCGGTCTCGTGGACTTAAATTGCGCGTGCTCGCCGAGTCTACGAGTCCGTAGGCCGTCCAATTTGGCATTTTAATGCTCTGAAGTGTGCTCAGCAGCGCCCCCTTTGTACCCTTGAAGCGGTCTTCCGCGAAGCCCGCATAAATCCAGGCTTCACGCACTTCAACTACCCACTACGTCAGACGACGGATGGGAGGAGATTTCGCTCACGGACAATTGTTAACATGGCCGAGAAGAACATATTTAAGTGTAATTATTATTACGGTTTTTATGACAAGTTTATACAAACATTATGATCATCGACCAGTGGTTGATGTCTCAAACATAGGCTAATAATAGCGAGCTGAATAATACGATCGCATTATGATTCATTAAATAAATAGAACAGAATGTCAGGGCTTTACTTGCCTGGTCATATGTAAACACAACAACAATAGGAAGCATATTTCCCCGAACCTGTAGCTCCTGTCCATAACAACAATCAGACCGTCTTCTTGCTTCCGGCGTGACGATCGAGTCTGTCCCAAAAATACCTCTCAATGCGCCCTCACGGACTCGTGCTAAGGGCCCTATAGGTCTGCACTACATGACGTCACCGAAGTGTGGACTCTGAGGAAGTCCACAAGTCCGGAGTGAGCCATTTGGGACAGGGCCCGAAAGTGGTGTTTCTATTATGCTGGTGAGCTCACTATATAGTGCTCTACTCCCTACCCCCTACATAGGGGTTAGGGAGTAGTGGTTTGAGTGGAGATTTCGGACACAGCCAAGGACTGTCATTCACAGCTAGCGGACTCGGTTCAGATTACCCGTGCGGTCTCGCTCAGGTGTGTCGACGCCACTGAACACTGCATTATTAGCTGTAGTGTTTTAAGTCGGCACAATTGAGGAGTGATTGTTGTGTAGCGAGTCAGATTTCATGGATTATTATGGATGCTTTCCCTCCCATGCGCTGAATCGGTAGATTCAAAGATAAGTGTGCATTGCAATTGAGTTTATTTGTTTTCCCCGCCATGTGACCTACTATAGCCTAAATACGAGACCTGTTGTGCTATGCGATGAGCGCAAGAGACGCCTCGCTTGGCTTTTGTTATATCCATGCGGTGATCATAATGATCCCTGCTGATCTGGCTTTATGTATTTCATGTAGACAACGGTGTTTGCTTTGCTCAGTCAGCAAGTGAACAGAGCATTCATTACGTATGCAGAGACGCCTGCGGGTGTTTATTTATTTATTGTATGTGCTTGTATTCACCTAAGCTTAGCTTCACATCTCTGGCATAGTTAATGCCTGGTATCTGCCTTTTTTGATCTAATCACTCAGATGACATGCATAACACATCAATCGTGTGTGTGTGTGTGTATATATATATGTGTATACACACACACACACAGTAGTCTACGTGTGTGTTTATGTATGCATGTGTGTGTGTATGCATATATTAGGTCTGTCAAGCGATTACATTCGTTTATCTTATTAATCATACATTAAATTAGGCTGAGAAATTACCCCCAAAATATAATATAAAGTCATTATATTTTTTAAAGGAGAAAACCATTACAAAAAGTAGCTTTAGAATTTTTTTTTTAAACTTTTAGGCTTCAACAGCCATGAGAGTAAATGATGACAGAATTAGCATTTTTGGGTGAACTATACCTACTAATTGGTTTTTAATTAATATGGAACAATTTTTTTTTATTATTATTACTATTTTTTTTTTTACTGAAATGGTACTCTAAATAAGAAACTAAAACCTTAATGAGTAAGTCACTGAGTCCTGAATTTGATTTGTTGATGAACCACTGATTCATTCAGGAATACAGTAAATTGCTCTCTTTATGAATGGATCATTGGTTCATGGTTCTTCTGGGTACCAATTTTGACCATACTTTAGTACGGTGTGTGTATACATTTGTAATTGGCATCAGTAATTTTATATTTTCTTATTATCAAATGGTTACTTTAATTAGTCCTCCAGTAGTTTTTGCTATGGCATAAAAATTGGTACAGAGAGAGAACCAGGAAATTGTACCAATGTTTGTACACCAGTACTACTGAAATATAAATATATGAAGCGGTTATATATATATATATATATATATATGTAATGCATACATATTACCTCCCTGGTAAAATATGATCTCAGGGTCACGAACACTAAAATAAGATTCGTTAATACCAGCTGTTCATTGGGCCTCTGGAAAAAACATGACACAAAGTACACAACCCATCAAGATGACTTAGGCTAATTAAATTCGGTCCGTTAAGTTTTACTAATGAACATTTAATTCATGTTGTGTTTGTCGACGTTCACAAACGCATCAATATAAGAGTGGTCATTAGTCTGAGAGGGTGAGAATTATGGTTTCTTTTGAATTTTTTTTTTTTTTTTTTTTTACAACCATCATCCATACAAAGTTCATCTTAGCCGTTGCACTGATTAACACAAGCCTTCACTGGAGCTTGTCCAATTATTCGCATAGTCTTCATTTACCATTAAAACTATTTTTATAGGGCGGCTGTTCCACATCTATTCTGCATGTGGAGTTATATGGGCTTCCAGCTCACCATCAATAATTAATTGGACCATGGGGCGTTTGTCATATTGATACCAGCTTCCAGTGTTTAATATATACGGTCCCACAGCATCTGCATGTCTCTCCCGAGCCTCAACGGGAATATTTACGGATAAGGTGCAAGTCTAAAGTGCTCGACATCAGGCCACAGGAGGATGTTTTAAATCAGAAAAGCTGAAGAAAAGGAGCAATGCGACTCGAGGAGGGAGATAAAGGACTACAGTTTTACTGGCTCATAATTCATAGCCTTACACATGCTTAAACACCGCTTTTGTGACTTGAATACAAATCAAGAACGTTTGATCATTTTTATCTCAAGATATTGTTTTGTTCTCTGGGTTTTAGTGTGTGGTGGAGGAGGGCGGCTTCGTTCCAGATGCATTGAAGATTACATTCAAGGTACCACAAACTGCAGAACTTTTGTTGGACTTATGAGTGAGAAGTAGAGACTACAAACTCTTACGTAATACATTTTCAGTAGTGTGACCGTAGCCTGCATGCAACTTTGTGGTCAAATAATCAGACACACTCTCCTAAACATTTATTTGGTTCACTCATTTGGGCAGTTCATGTAATTGAACTGGTTTAAAAACTAATTCAGCACCAAAAGTATTCATATCATATACACATATGACCATCAGGGCTTGACATTAACTTTTTTACTTACCAGCCACAGTGGTAGTGAAATGTAAAAATACATTTCTATTGATTATAATTTGGCATAAAAAAAATTTTGTTTGGTTCCGGTTTCCGACCAACCCTGTCAATTTATGTGCGACCCAAATTTATTTTATGAGCTTGGGGAAGAAATAATTAAATAGTTAAATAGTTCGCCTCAAAGTTTTGTGTATTTTTGTACAGCACTGTATTTTTATAGCACGCGATGCAAGATGCCTGTTGTCCTCCAGCAAAACAAACGAGGCAGCTACATGGTCGTTCACACATCGTTCGTCAAACTGAACTATAATACATATGCAAGTCTATAAGTATATAAGTCTTTTTTTTTTTTTTTTTTTTTTTTAATTTAGGACACTTTTTTTATTCATATACGCACACATACAAATGCATGCATTCATAGGCACGCACACACCACATAATACGTTAAAGAGTAACCTCAATTCGCCTCCCAAGTTTAATTAAAAATCATCCCAAATCCCAATCCCCTCTTCTGCTGTCTACCACTTCTTTCGCCATATGTATTTGTTCGTTTCTTTTATTATTTTATGCAATCCAAAACACTCTAACCTGCCGCGCTTCGTATCTCCATAGCCCGTCTAACTTGTCCACTTGTCCGGGATAAATGGATTTTTGAAGGACAAGTAAAAGAGAATTTTATTTGCCCGAACGGACAAGTAGCCTGATTAGAACATCAACAGCAAACAAAAAAAATAACTAGGGAATCACTAAAACGAGAGCATGATTCTGATTTTATTACATTTATTGTAAGTTGCGATCGATTGTGGATAATAAATGTATTACTGACGGTGAGGTTGCGCTGTTGACGCTCGCGCAGCCTCTCGAGGAGAAATCTACACACATGAATGCAGCACACACACACACACACACACACACACACATACACACATACACACATACACACTCAGTTAACAACATCCTGCCTATAAAAAATCTAAATGTGGAGTTTCTATATTTTAACATATGTGTTAAGCAGCCTCAATTATTTTTCCTGAATACCATATCACGATTGAAAATGCGACATTGATTTCCACTCTCTAGTTCAATAAACAGTTAAAATTAAGTCACTTACATTTTAGATGCAATATTGGCTGTTTTTGTTCTGTTTCAGCAGCGAAAATAGTTCCAAACAAAATCACAGCAGAACCACGGCACATCTCACAGGAACACTCACTGTTTGATTCATTACTGAATGATTCAGCATTTGGACCGAATCGGTTGAGTCAAAGATTCAATGACCCATTCATTAACATCTGTCTCATTCTTGAATGAATCAACCGTTTAAAGAAATCGTTTGAATTAATGAATCAATGACTCACTCATTAATACGGCCGCCTGCCGCCACCTATTGGCAGTTTAGTGTTATGTTTATAAGTAGCCTAGTGTATACTTTCCAATGTTTCTTATTTGTACATTTAAATCAATTTCATAACATTATTTTATGCAATTGTAATTTTTCAGTGTAAAAGATTTAATTTGATCAGCCCTACCTAGGGTAACAGTATGCTTCATCTTTCATTTTAAATTAACAAATTTAATAAATTCAATTATTTAGAATAAGACACTATAGGGCATTTAATAAGATTGGGGGAGGCGATGCCCTTCAAAGGTGCAGATATTACAATATGCCGATTTAAATATCAAAGCTGATTGAACACTGATGAGAATATTGCTTCAGAATAAAAAAATAAAAAAATCCGGACAAGGAACTTTTTTACTCGGACAAGTGAATTACAGATTTACTTGTTCGGAGGGCAAGCACATGAAAAGGCTTAAGGTTTGAGCCCTGAATAATGTCCTACCTATCCCTTGCTGCCACTGAAAAAAAAAAAAAATCCCTACCGACCCATGACTTCAACTGACTACTAACCGGAACCAAACTTTTTTTTTTTTTATACCCTTTGAGCAAAATAATCGGGATTATCAATTTAACCATTATGCAGCATGACAAAAAAGTGACTAAAACTAGACTAAAATGCTCAAACATTTAGTTGACTAAACAAAAACAGGATAAGGGTGACAGAATGATGATAACTATGTATGCGCGATATATCGGCCCTCATATCGGTATCGGCCGATATATGTTCAATTTTAATGTTATCGTTATTGGCCCGATAAGAAAATTTCGCCAATATGTTAAAGCCAATAAATAATGTTTTATTTCCGTCAGCTGAGACACTTCAGATGCGCACTGTTCAACATGATGGTTTTGAATTGCTTAAAATATGATTGAAAATACATCAAAAAGGAAAATATAGTTCAGTGCAAAATGTGCAGCTCAAATCTGTCATATCGGCTACATAAAATTATGAGAACATCGTTATGATGGTGTGCTTGGGAGATGAGACTTTTGTTTTTGTAATCAGGCTTTTTTTATTTATTTATCGGCCAATATATCGGTTATCGGGTTCCAAATATAAAGAATTATCGGTTATCGGTATCTAAACATTTTCATATCAGTGAATCCCTGATGATAACTAAAAAGTACACATTTGACTAAATTAAAAAATAGCTGACGAAATTAACTACGGAGAACCAACACCATATTAGACAATGTTTTGTCTCATGTTACTTGAATTACTTAAAAGAAACTACAGTTTCACTATTTCTCTGCTACAGATCTTAATGAGTCTTTTAATTGCTGAGGAGGGATAGACTCCGGGATTAAGTGCAATAACGTTTCACACAGTGAGCGTCCTTCCCATTCAGAAGTAGTCCTTCAGCAGAATGGGACTCTGGGTAATTGACAAGGCCTCTCCACTAATTGCATTGTGGTGTTGCCTTCAGCTTTTTAGCATCAGTCTTACACTCCCTTTGCGTTCGCTCACATGCTCGCGGTTTCTCTCAGCTGGTCTCGTATATTTCGCCTCGAGCAGGCTTATCACAGTCGAGGCGTTCTCCTGCCTCATCTGCATGCGTTTGAACTGTCATCCATCCTTTATCATCAGCGCCTTCCCTCTCTGTCTCTCTTTCTTTTTTGTTTCTCCTCTTTCATGTCTCTTGCCTCCCTTGATTCTCCTCATCACCCACACGCCTCCTACTACACTTGTGATCTTGGAAACACGGCAGCCACGCAGTGATTGGATGTTCGGTTGCCGCAGAAACTGCGAGAGCCGATGTGATTGGCGGTTCAAAAGCTGGTTATAGACCCTGTCATTATTGATCCTTATGAATGGTTTATATTCATAGACAAAAAAGAAATATGTGTACGCATATATATATATATATATATATATATATATATATATATATATATATATATATATATATATATATATATATATATATATATATATTAATAAAAATAAATAAATAAATATACATTTTCTACCTTTATTTTTTTTTTTCTTAAAATATTTTCTTTATTTATTTTTAATTTTGTTTATTTGAATTTATTTAATTATAAATATATAAACCTAATAAATATATAAACCTAATAAATATTTTATATTTGATTTTGTATTTATTTTAAATATTTTTATTTATTTATTTTTAATTTTGTTTATTTATTTGAATTTATTTATTTTTTTATTTATTTTAAATATTTTATTATTTATTTATATTTATTTTTAATTTTGTTTATTTGAATTTATTTAATCATAAATATATAAACCTAATAAATATTTTATATTTGATTTTGTATTTATTTTAAATATTTTTATTTATTTATTTTTAATTTTGTTTATTTATTTGAATTTATTTTTTATTTTTTTATATTTTATTTATTTATATTTATTTCATTTTGTTTATTTGAATTTATTTAATTATAAATATATAAACCTATAAATATTTTATTTATTTTTATTTTTATTTATTTTTAATTGTTTATTTATTTGAATGTATTTATTTAATTATAAATCTATAAACCTAATAAATATTTTACATTTTATTTAAAATGGTTTGTAATATAAAGACTTTATTTGGAATAACGTAATACATTCATAACATAATTATATATTTTATGTAAATATTTCAGATGGCACTACCATAACATCTAGGCTCAATCAATTATTAAAATATTCTAAAATACTTTTGTAAAATATTGAAGCTAATCACCATATTTGTTAAAAAAAATACTTTTGGCTCAATATAGGCACATTTTTTTTAAAGAATTTCAGCACACCTTATATTAAAATATTAAAAAACACCTACATTTTATTTCACTTGGACTGCATTTTCAATATAGGGATGCACCAAAAATTTGGCCACAGAAACTTTTTAAAGCATCCCAATTCAAAATGCATGAATGCATAACTTTTGACCTCAAACAAAGCATTTCACAACAGGCAGAGTTTGTTAACCATACAGAAATGATCCAAAACTGGAGTGATTTGTTACAGTCCCGGTCAGAGAGATGTGCCCACACACACACACACACACACACACACACACACACACACACACACACACACACACACACACACACACACACACACACACACACACACACACACACACACACACGTTACTAGGGATGACAGTGCTGGTTTGTTGCTGGTTATACTGGATCTGTCCAATGAGAGCGATTGAGGCCTGGACTCACGCTCTCTAGTGCCTGTTGTAGTTTTACAAGTTAGAATCACATTTTTATTTTTAAGACCGTTTATATCTTACATAGTTGCATAAAAACGTAGATTAGCCTAATTTGATACCCAGAAGTAAGACTGACTGAAACCATCACATTAACACACTATTGCATTAAATCATTTAACAGACGCTTTTATCCAAAGCAACTTACAAACAAGGAGAAGAGAGCATATAATATAATACTTAAAAAAAAATAGTAATACTTATAATAATTTATTATATTAATATTAATTGTGATGTTTATTTAGAGACAGCCTGTAAATAGGCATTAGAATAAGAGATTGATCTGGGAATTTTGAGAATAATTGTCTGGATTGTTTAAATAAAGATCGTGATTGATTGACAATGCATTTTTATATAATTTTCTTTCCTTAATTAATTTTATATATATATATTTTTTTTTTTCTTTTTTTTTTTCTTTTTTTTTCTTTTTCTTTTTTAAGAAATTATTTTTTATTCTAAATAATTAATTTGAATAATTAAATCTGTCCTTCCTATTTTTTATTTTTGTCTTTTGTCTTTTGTGTTTTTATTTTTGCATTTAATCATTTAGCGGACACTTTTATCCAAAGCGACTTACAAATGAAGAGAAGAGAGCATATCATTTAATACTTAAAAATAGAGGTCGACCGATAGTGGATTTTAATGATACCGATACTTAGGATTGACCGTACATGCCTATAACCGATAATTCAACCGATATTTTTTTTAATGGATACTGGATTAAAAACAAACCTAACACTCACAATAAAACAGTGCTGAACTGAAATGGGCTAAATTAAATAAATATATAAATATGAATATATTAAAACTCTATACAGAAAATAATTTAAACATTAAAATATTACAGGTTTCGTTAGCTATAACCTAGAAACATACATACATTTCATAGGTAACACTTTGCAAGTCCCATTTGTAAACAAGGATGTATTAGCTAGCTTTCATGAACTATATGCATTATGCAATATACGTTTTTACTACATGTATTGATATGGGCAATACAATTGTACCTTTATCATTCATGTTAGTTCATAGTACATTAACTAAGGTAATAACAGATCAAATAAGAATTAAAACTCCATTTCAAATGCATTAGTAAATGTTTAAATGAACAAACTAACAATGAATACTTCTACAACTTGTATTAACCTTAGTTAATGCTAAAAATTGAATCTTATTGTAAAGTGTTACCATATAATTCCAAAGAGTCGTGCTTAAAGATGGCCATTAAAATGTAATAAAGACCTGTATTACGTATACGTAATATAGTCTCTCACTTTATTTGCTTCTATTTTAGAACACCTGATGATTATCTAATCAAAATAACAAGATGTATTGTAGTGATTAAAAAGATCTTAAGTCGAACGCGTTTCTGGTTTGTTTGTTTCTGTCGGCTGCATGAACATCAATGTTGAGAAAGCAATCATGTCACTAATTTTAAATATGCAATTTTGTAGGCTAATGAATGCATAAAAGTGACCAGCCGGATATAAAATAATGCAAATAGATGGTAACAATTGCGCCATAAAACATTTGGGTCAGGTCTGCGTGTGTTTTTGTCACAATTGTTAAATTGATAAACCGCTTGACTGAGGTAATGTTAGAGTCCTCACAGCCTCAATGGCAAACTACTGTTCTTTCTCTGCTGATGCAGCATCTAGTCAACAAATGAATTACTTTATAATGGTATGGCAATATGAACTTTAGTGTTCTGTATTCATACCGTTTCGCTGTCGGTGTTTTAAATGCGCGTCTGAAGTGTCAGCGCTCTCTGTGCTGCGTGTTCTCTCCGTGCTGCGCGCTGCCTCGCGTGTTAACGTAAACAACTCAGCCAGTGATAGTTTGTTATTTGTCCTCTAGAGGCCGCTCTCGCTCTGTATAATGCCAGCAGTCTCTTCCCAGCGCTCTCCTGCTGTGTAATGACAGCGCGCACTTCTCAGCCGCTCCAGCAACGGACGCAACCCGAAAAAACTATCGGTGTGGATTTTTGCCGATAACGATAGTTCCACCAATCAACTATCAGCAAAACCGATGAATCGGTCGACCTCTACTTAAAAATGTTTTAATACTTATTAATAACAATTTATTATTATTATGACGTTTATTTAGCGACACAGACTGAAAATAGGCATAGAATAAGAGATTGATCTGGGAATTTTGAGAATAATTGTCTGGTTTGTTTAAATGAAGACAAAAGACAAAATCCATTTTTCTATACATTTCTTTAATTCCTTTTTATTTTATATTTTTATTTCTATTTATTCATCCTATTATAATATATTTTTACTTATCTCATTTTATTTGAGATTTTCTTTTTTAAATTATATTTTCTATTCTAAATTAATTTTAAAATAATTGATTTTATTTTGATTGATTCCTCTATTTATTTTTATGCATCCCTCTTATTTGATTTAATATTCCTTTTTTTTATTTTTTTTATCTGTCCTTTCTATTTTTTATTTTTTTATTTTATCTGTTTTTATTTTCTTCCCCGGTGACTGCAAGCAATTGTTTGGTGCTTGGCTTGATGTCATTTTAGGGGTTGTATTTTACAAATGTGTGCCAGCAAAGCTGCAAAAATAGGCCGAAGCTGATCTTTCAAAAGCTTGTTCTTTAGCCTCGCATCCACATCTCAGATGAGGTCCGGATCAATGCATGATCTAATTCAGCATTGCAACAGTGTCGATGTAAAGGAGAAATGACGCCTGGCCTGTAGGCGTGATCAGGGTGTGTGGAGAGTCAGAGATGTTCAGACTGAAACTACAGTTCAGATCACTGTGCTATGCAAATATTTTTAGTTTGTGAGGCAGTTTTTTAACGATGTATCCTTTTCACTTCCATCATAGTTGTGAAAAGATCTATAATGGTGAATGACTACAATAAATATAAAATTTGCATTTCCATTTGTCCAAATAGCAAAAAGAAATAGTGTTAGTGTTTTTATATGACTTTCTAAAATGGGGAGAGAAAAAAATCAGGAGACTGAATTACGTTGGTCTGAAAAGAGAAATAGGAAAAAAATAACAACAGAAAGTAATTTTCTGTCATTTAAAGCCAAGGTAATTTAACACAAAGTACTCAATGTACATTATAGGGATGCACTGATAGGATTTTTTTTTTTTTTTGGCCGATACCGATTTTAAAGATTATTTGTCACTTGCTCACTCACTTAAAATGTTTTAAAGTTCAAAAACAAATGATTTTTGTTGAACATGGATTGTAGTCATTTAACATTCAACAGGCCAACATAAGGCACAAAATAAGATAAAATACAAATAAGACAACCTTCAGAGGTTAATCTTCCTATTACATATTTCTTATCAACATTATCTCAGTTGACTTATTACAGAACATTACATATTCCCTATGTAGTGTCTTCACGCCGTTAATTAATAAGATCTCTGTTTGTTATATCTGCCTTTTTTATAGCCGATATGCCAATGGTTTTAAATGGATCAAAACCGGCTGATAAATAAACCGGCTGCAGTCGATACTTTGTTTAAAAATTAAAAATTCATGTACTTGGCTAGAATTATGATGTAAATAATTGTGAAAATGCTCTAAAAATAAAAATAGTATGTGAAACTGCATGCATTATGCATTGCTAAATGTGGTTAATTGTTCAAAATAGTTTTCGCATGAGCTCATTGCAAGTTTAATAACATTTATTTGTTCATTTATTTATTAAAATTGATTATGCATTTTTTTTGTTTTTAACGCTGCATAAAAAATAAAGAAATTTGTCACAACAGAAATGGAGGGTCATGTCAAGAACATTGCATTGTATTGCATGTTCTGTAACATACTTTTTTGGTAACGCTTTTTATTCTTACAGATAATGTGTAAAGCTTTGGATCCGAGTCGAGACGTTTGCTCATGAAATGATCCTGTTTCATGACGTGATCAGGAACTTTTGAATCTCATATTACTGTAAAACTTAATGATATCAGGCCTCACTGCAGCCTTATAGCCCCGTCATGCTCGAGTGATCGCATAAAGATGTTTGTTGCCCTGTTGTGCATCTTTAACACCGTATCATATGTTTGCCAAGTTCACCTTACCGCAGGCCTTTCTCCCTCGATGTCTCCGATCAAATTACTCTGATGAAACACGGACAAAACAAGGCCTTTCCCTTCTCGCTCGCTCTCCCGAAACATCCACAGGGCCGCTTTCTTTCAACTCGAATGAGAACGCTAAGGTTTCTTTTGGCTTAATAATGACGTTAGCATGATTTACATCTGTAACATCCTCATTTTTATGTCCCCTGCTGCCATCCGACTCACTAGACTTCAGGCCATTGTGGTTGTGGCACAGTCGCTTTTCATTAAAGCCGTTGTAATGAAAAAGAAACATGCAGAAGTGCTCCAGTTCTGTGTGTTCTCGCTCTAGCGGTCGGATAGTTATTCTCCGTCGTCTGCTGGGTGGCGTGTCGCCGGGGAATAACGAAAGGGCGAGATGTGAAGCTGAAAATGGGGTCTCTATAAAAATAGCTAGTCTGGAGGTAAAAGCTGAGCGAATGTCAAACACTGGAGATGCTTAGTGATCTAAAACCAACACTACTGTACTCAATTGGAGATCATGGGCCGGTTTCACAAAGACAGACTTTGACTATGGCTTAGATATAGTAGATAGTCTGATTTAGACGTCTATCTGAAGTCTGACTGTTGCACAAAGCACTGAAGACTCTGACTATCTTAAGTAGGACTACACTGCAATGCATTCTGGGTAAAATAAGACACTTTTCAAAACAAAAAACATGGCGGATCGAGTAAGCGCATTCAGCCGCTCGGTGCAGTTTACCCCAGCGGGCGTTTTTCGTGTCGGTGTACACACTCACATTGGCGCCCTTTGTTTAGTCTCAAGGTGTTAAACGTCGGTGAATATCGCGTTAACTTTGTTTTTTTTTATTCTCTCAACCCAGCTTTATTGTTCTTTGACTAATAGTAGTATGCCATTCATGTGTTTATCGCCCTTAAAAGTCCCAGGCATCATCAAAACTAGGGATGCACTGATATGAAAATACCGATAATGCTTTATATTTGAAAGCCGATAACCGATATTTTGGCCGATAAATCTAAATCCAAATTTTTATATAGTTTTTGAGAGCCTGATTACATGAACAAAAGTCTCACCATTAAAGCCATGTCCCAAACACACAATTAAAATGTTCTCATTAAAATCGTGTGTAGCCGATATGACAGCACATGTTACACTTTTTTTTTGAAGTGATTCCAATCATGTTTCAAGCAATTCAAAACCATCATGTTGAACAGTGCGCATCTGAAGGAAATAATACATTATTTATCAGCTTTAATATATATCGGCCAACTTCTCTTATCGGGCCGATAACGATAACCTTAAAAATGACCATATATCAGCCGATACCGATATGGTAGCCGATATATCGCGCATACATGATCAAAACATAGTGTCTGCTCAGATCTGTCAATCACTTTCCAGCTCAACCAATAGTGAGAGTTTGGGGGCGTGGCTACAGTAAGCAGGCGGAGCCAGAGGGTGACAGATGCGTCACATGGGAGACGTTATTCAGCTTCGGGTACAGGACTACAAGACAAAATTCACTGCATTTAGACCTTCAGAGATTAAACTGATCATGAACACGTCAAAATATATTTTCTCTTAAATTCATTCTCTCTGAAACACTGTTGCTATAGCCATCAAAGCACCGCTTCTGTAACAGATTCACCGCCTTTAACCATTAATTTCAGGGCTTCAGATGTTGCTGTGCAAACGGCCCCTTATTATGCATTATCCATTTTTTTTCAAGGACATTTGAGCATTTTGTGCAATAAATTGCAAATTGTCCCTATAGCGAATCATTGATCTGTCTGAGAAGGTTTTTCCGTTGAGAAAATCACTTTTTGCTTCCTGAAGCCCTTCTGCGGTGCTATAATAAACGCCTGTATCTCTTTCTCTTTTCATCCTAGGCGAAGTCATGTATGTGTCACATGTGTGGAGCTCATTTAAATCGACTTCACTCCTGTCTCCATTGTGTGTTCTTCGGCTGTTTCAGCAAGAAACACATCCACGAGCACGCCAAAAACAAGAGACACAACCTAGGTAAGATGCACACGAGCGTAATCTTCACAAAGACTTACTCGTACGCATTTCAGCTTCTCGACGTCTAAGGTAAGACACGCAGAACATATGAGCACGACTCATGCGCAGAACACACAATCATGACTATTAAACTCAGAAACGACGAATAATGGACGTCGTTCGCAACTGTAGGAAGCTTTTGGGATGAATATTTGAGGGTTTTATTTCCCCCCGATGGGTCCGTTTTAATGGTTACATTCCAATTTTAATCATGTTTAACAAATCGTAAATTGTAGAAATGTCATGATATCAATTAATTAAATGTATTTATTAACCCTTATGTGCTGTTGGGGATGTTTTCAGCCACTATGGGGTATTTTAGTCTTAATTTGGGCATAACTTTTTCCGTGTTTCAGCAAATGGAATGATTTTTGGTGACCAATCTTATTTTTACACACATTTTGGGAAAATGCTTTGAAAATTTTCACAAACTCAACAGTACACTCTGGGCAAATTCACTACCCTTTCGTTTAGTAGTAGTAAACATTTAGTAGTTTTGATCAGGACTGAGGTTGATTAATAGATTTATGCAAACAAATATTTATCTGATACATTTTTACAGCAGTTTAAACTAGTGGCTGTTTTCACCCACGAACATAACGAAAGGGTAGTGAATTTGAACAATGCAGAAGGGTTAAACATTTTTTTAGGGGCATACACAATTTTTTAAAAATGTATTTAAACTTTTTTTTTTTTACTGGATTCCGTTTTAACGGTTGAATAAAATTGTATTAATCAAGGAGCGTGTCATTATTTGAAATCATGGAACCTATACAATTAAACAGCTATTTATTTAATGTTTAACATTGAAACCTATTTTAATTTTCCAAAAAAATATATCTTTTTTTTTTTTTTGACTGGATTCCTTTTTTAAATGATTTAATCACGTCTTAATAATCAAAAAGCATGTCTAATCAATTTTAACAATTTAATCATTTAATCATTTTTTTCAGAAATTCTGTTTTGTTGTCTGTTTTAATTTCTGTGTATTTATGATTTACAGTTAAGTTTAAAACATGGAAGAAACATTGTAATACTCCTTATTAAAAGGTTTATTATAATTGTTATTACTTTGAGAAGTACAGTACATTATACTGTACAATAGTGGTATATTGGTAACTTTTACAATAACTACTGTACATTAGTTGACAATACTTCTACAGCATTTATTAATCTTAATGCTAATTTCTACATTTACTAATGCATTTTTAAAATCCAAAATAGTTTCTGTTAACACTAGTTAATGCACTGTGAACTGCCATGAACCTGAACATTTATTTAAACTAACATTAACAAGGGTTAATAAATGCTGTGTTCATATGTTAGTTCTAACAAATGTTAGTTCATGCATTAACTAATTAGACCTTATTGTAAAGTGTTACAAATATATCTCTGTCATAATTTCTGCAAGTTAAACTTTATTTTTAACGGGGTTGTATTCATTTTCTGCTTTAATATTCACAGACATTGGTCTAGATTAAAATTTGATATTTTCATGTATTCATCCAACATTTGCCAAATTCAGTGTTTTATTAGTTTCTACGGTAAATTCCATTTCTGTGACCGGGTCGAATCTGTCTGCGTTTTTTACATCACGGAAATCAATTAAATTAATAATTAATTAAATACTCCACCATACTTGCACTCTATTTTCATTTCTACCCCCAAAGCCATACAATTATTTGTCTGTTGTTTGTATTCGACATGCAAGAGGCAGCAAGTGCACAAACGCGGCTGTGGATGTTCAGATGGGGTCTTGGAAATCTCCCAGTTCCTTAATGCATCGGTGGCATGTAATTATCCCCTCTGTTTTAATGAGGAGGGGCGCCACCCTCCAACAACAAACAAATAAGAGGCGCAAACAGACGGGAATTTGGGTAATTATAGTGTGCGAGGGGATAATAGTCCCTGACTCTGTGTGACTTGCAGTGTTTGCTCCCAGCGAGGGCTTAGAGTTCATCAACCACCTGTTTCAGAGGTTTGGGGGTTTTCCAAATCACCCTCGAGCTTCACACAATGAACTTAATTAATTTCTACCTAGAGAAATGAAGCTGCCATCTTTTAGGATTTCCTCTTGTGTACTGAAAGAGGAAGAACCACCCATGATACGACAACCAACTCCAGTCAAACCAAAAACTATTCAGACACCAGATATAATTTTTTTTTTTTTTTTGCAGGACACTATAGTTAATTTATGTGAGGATAGCAAAATAAATAAAACTCTGACACACACTGAACAACATGAAGCATTGCTTGGTCACTGGTTGAGCTAAACTGGTATTATCTAATTGTGTAGTTAAATTTAACAGCTGACAGATATTCAACATAATTCATGTGTGAGAGTCTAACAGAAGGACGGACAAAACCAGTCAAATATCCACTGATCTGAGAACTCGGAGTTCTGCTCATGTTTCATTACCATTTTCGAATTATAGCGTATAAACTGTGAGAAATGTTTAAGGTATCTGAATAAACGAACTGGCTGTTGTGTTTCATGCATAATCATTACTTTCGCCGGTTCTTTGTGGCAAGCTTTATTTCAGGTGTTGCGTGATATCTCTGTGCCCAAGTAGCAGTGCTTCGCCTGTGCTTCCCCGCCATATAGTCCCAAATCAATCTCTGCCTAGTAGGGATGTCAATTTTCACAAATTCCCATGATCGATCGTCGTTTAAATTAACGATCGATTAATCGTTAGCATTAATGCCAAACAGCATTACAGGGTCTGCAAATGCTGCTTAAAAAGCTATGTTCCTCATCAAATTAATAAGAATGGTTTTTAATCTAAATAAAGGGTTAGTAGGATTGTAAAATGTTTTGATGTGATTGATAAATTAAATTAATTATTAAATATATAAATATAACGACAAATACAATGTGTCACCAACTCAGATGCGTGCTTGTCAGAATGTGTGACTGTTGTGGACGTGCACTGGAACAACGCACTGAAAACGGCAACTAAACCCAAGGAATTAACATGAGAACACAATTTTATTAAATGGGTGTTATGTAATATGACAGTCCCAAATCAACCATCGTTATTATTAGTCGTGCATTCTGCTTGAGCGGCGCAAGCTGAATGAATAACCGTTGAGCACTTTGTTAGCGTTTATTTAACTCAAAGAAACGCATCCTATTTGATATTAATAATCGGATATATACAAAATAAACATATTACAAAATTATACCTGCACAAAATGACGTGAATGCAGAAGTGAACTTAAACTTAAGTTACGCGCCGTTCACAATGACTCATGTTGTGGTGGACGCGCTCTTCCTGGAACAACGCGACATGGCATCTAAACCCAAACAATTCACAATGTTTTATTACAATATTGTTCTCTTTATAATCTTGTGTAATATGACAGTCCCAATAGTCATTATTAGTCGTGCATTGTCGTTTGAGCTGAGCGCGCTAAAGATCACGCCAATTCTTAACCAAATGCATCCAATATGAGATAAATCAGATATAGATAAGCGTACACAAACTAAACTATTACAACTTACATTTCCACAAAACAAAAGGCTGTGAATGCACACGCAAACTTATAGTCATGATGAAGGTTTAAAATAGTCCTAAACAACTCCGGTGTGTCATTCAGTGGGACTCAACACTTCACCACACCGGCGCGCTCGCTTACATGTTTCGCTGTTGAGCAGCACGCACGCGCATGATCCTGCTTAATCGATGATCGATAAGTTGTATCGATTAAATGTATTATCACAATTAATCGATCGTCGATTAATCGGTGACATACCTGCTGCCTAGGAAATCACCTCTGCATTGCTATTTGTACTCGTTGTGAATAAGCAGACCACACATTTTTATTTTTTTATCACTTTTACTCACAACATGCTAACGTAGACTCACTGTATTCCGGACACTTTGCACAGTAAAACGTCCCGTAAGATATCAATCCGCAGAAAGATAAACCTGATTGGCTCGTCTGTCTCTGGGGACATGCCTTCCACATGTTCCAAAGTTTGATTGACACATTTTGGACTAATCATTTTGGAGAAATCTTGAAAAAACTGCCGGGAGACGCAGTGTCCGGATTACCGTGAGGACTCACTGTGTTTCGGACAGTTAAGGAGTCGTCATTTCTAATATAAAACACACATACATTTTACCAACTATAAGTTGGTAAAATAATCATATTAATCTTTGTTGTATAAACGCTTATACAACAAAGTTATGAAGATTAATATGATTATTTTACCAACTTATAGTTGGTAAAATGTATGTGTGTTTTATATTAGAAATGACGACTCCTTAACTGTCCGAAACACAGTGAGTAGAAATTTTCAGCCATCCGGAACACCGTTTTAATACACTATTTTAATCGACGATTGCTCATGTGAGCATTATATTCTAACGTTAACGTTATATTTAAGAATTTTAAATGTTTACATTTTTTAAATCCCTTAAAGTACAAATATTTGTAAATTGTAACTTTTTTATAAGACCATAAGAATGTTTTTTTTTTGTCATTTTCTGGTGGGTGAACATGTTTTAAGAGCCGTTTTCTACGGAGGTATTCTCCCCTCTTCCTTTTGTCCTGCCGGAAAACCTTCCCCCCGCCATTTTCTGAACAGTCATTGGTGTACGTTAGAAACTCACGTTGATTTCTTTGAAACGACTGGCTCTGGAAACATAGGATTGGTCGGAATCGAAAGAGGAGGAGGCAAAGATGACACGGATATATATATATGCCGTGACCTAAAAGTTTTTATTTATAGAATTTGTGAGAAAAGGTCAAGTGTCCGGAATACCGTGATGTCCGGAATACAGTGAGTCTACGTTACCTGGCAACATAGGATTTCTATTCATCAGACATGGGGACTTGTGACTTGGTGACTTGGACTCGAGTCGACTCGAGTCGCTATTTTTATGACTTGTGACTTGACTTGACATAAAATGAAATACTTGAGACTTGACTCGGACTTGGAAGTTAAAGACTCGGGACTTGACTTGACTTGAGACACGATGACTTGAATGACTTGAGTGTTAATCACATCATGTTTTCAGTTTGAATATAAAATATATAAATAAATTTTTTTTTAAAGTTGATCACGACACTATCATCAGTCATACCCTCTCGTACCTTACGCACACCACGCCCACTTAGATCCGATATCACATCAAAATGTCGGCCGGAGGGCTACCGAGGGTCATTGCTTTCGGCTTCAAGAATTATTCACACGATGGCAAAAGACGAACAGCGCTTTGCAAGACGTACAACATTAACATTGCGGACAGCCAGACGACAACCTCCAATTTCGTCCGTCATTTGAAGAGCCATTCTGCCCAGTAAGTGCTTGTCAATTTGTTAATGTTAGTTGGTAGTTAGCTAATGTAATAGCTAAAGTAGCCATGCTAACCCTTTCACAAGTAAGTTTAAACTATTCTAACTGATCCCCCAGCGTGAGTTTTTCTAGGCGACCGTTATTTAGAACCTGTCACTCACTTTAATGTTTCCATGGTGACGCGTCATTGCTTATCACGTGACACAGCGCAACCACAACACAGCGCTGAATGAATGATCTGCCTTTATGTCATTTTTCCTGTTTTATTCAAAATGTTCACAAATGTATTAGCTATAACATGCAACACTGATATTCCGATTGTCAAATATGTGCAAGTGGATGTGTTTTGTTGTTAAAACACCTTTATAATGATCGCGTTAGTTGAGCTATATGTGCGAATGGGCAGCGCCATGTTAGTTTACATCACGTCAATTTCTCAACTTCTCACAAAATACATGAAAGTGACCGGTGAACTGGGAGAAGAATAGGGTAACATGTAAAGCTACTTACACAATGTGTATCTGATATGAATAAAACGTCGTCTTATTATAATGGAAAGGATTATTATTGACGCTTCCATAGACATCAGTGTATATTTTACAAACTACAAATATATTTTTTTGCTAGTAGTTATGTGTATTTAAATGTCTGAAACCTAAAATAAAAATGATGTGGTTGAAAACACTGAACAGTTGTGATATATGACAACACTGAGAGCGTATGTCTCTGGCTCAGCGCCAGCCAACGCGTTTGAATTCATTGATAAATAACTTACACGAAGCAGAATAGTGGGTCATATGTCTAATGCTTTTTGAAAACTTAAGGCTTTCTTCTTCATAAAAGAAGTCGGACATCACATTTTTGTATACATTTTTATTTCTTTAAATTAGTAAGCTACAGGACACCATCTTTCAAAACATGACCTGCGCGAAAGAGAAAAGTGAATGAATGCGTCATTGTTCCCAAATGCACTTCCGGATGCGCCTCTGTTCATTTCAAACCAAACTGACGCCCATAGATCAAATTCTGCAGGTAAAATTACAATAATAAGGTGACTTGACTTGGACTTGACTTGACCTACTACAAGACTTGACTTGACTTGACTTGACATAGCCTGTGACTTGACTTGACTTGACTTGCCCTGGAAAAAAATACTTGTGACTTACTTGAGACTTGAAGGTTAAGACTTGAGACTTACTTGAGACTTGCACATGTGTGACTTGGTCCCATCTCTGCTATTCATTATGCTAAGCTAAGCTAGCGGCGGCGCTGCCAGACTAAGACAATGCATGCACTGAGACAAAAATGCATTTGCCCATCTATCTAAATGTAGGGGAGACAGTGAATTACCCCAATTTAAAAAAACGGTGGACTGTTCCTTTTAAAGTAGCGAGTGTGCCTTGTAGTCGGATCAGTTAGAAAACTATATGGGCAAACATGTTTGTTCGACGGCAACAAAAGCATTCTGTCCTGACACCATTCAAATGCTTTTTAACCAAAAGTGTGTGCTCTAAAACATATTATAAAACATTTATGTTCTAAAGTAGGCCAGAAAAGTGGTGGTGTTATTTAGAAAAATCCGAAACTAGCTTTATTTTTCGAGAAGGAGAGCATTAACATCTCTTTCTGTAACGCAGTTGGCCAGTCTTTGTCACAGATGGCCTGAACAGTCAATAAAGAAGCTTAAATCAGAGAGGAGAACATGTCTGTACTGACTCAAAGTGTGGTACTGTTGGACTTTGTACTGCCATTTAAGGCTCTTGATGTCACTGATTATTGGAATGGGTTTCTTGAACAAATCCAAGTTCTTTACAATAGTTCAAAAGTTGCAATGAACCTGAAATGGCGACAGATTCCTCCTTATTGTGAAGCTCGGATTATCAGCAAAAATTTCAAATAAAACTAATTTGCATAATGCCAGTGTCTGGTGTTGATTGGCTGAGCAGTGTCTCTTAGCTCCGCCCTCAATCACTGTAGTGTATCTGAGACTGGGAGAGTTTGGCTCGTGTTGTTCATGTCGAGAAGACGCTGTTTTCTGCTGACGAGGGCAAATCCACTTTGATGAGATTGATACGGTAAAACCCACGCCATAGTTACTGTTCGGATCACTGTGTGTCGAGCTGAGATTCACATATGATCATGAGCGTTTCTGACCAATCACCGCAGAGCAGCTCTCAGAGGGGCGGGGCTTAGAGAGATCGAATCCTTGATCGACCCGTTTCAGACACTGAGAGAAAAGAGCTGATGCTGCAGTGTGTATTATGAGAAAATCAGTGTTTTTGACCTTGGATGCCTGTAAACCTGTTTTAGGAGACTCAAAAACAATATTAGGAACTTTTAAAATAGCATAATAGGGCACTTTAATAGTAAAATTATATATTAAATGGTAACACTACAATGAATAAGTAAAACATTAAACAGTGAACATTACATTAACCAGTGTTGCTTTAGTATCATTGATATACTATAGACTTTAGTCAGGGTAGCGCCGTGAGGGACAGAATACAGTGCATTCAATGGATCGTACTCGGAGCTCAGGGGCTCCAGTGCGTCATCAAGTAGGGGCGTGTCCACGAGCTCAGGGGCTCAAGTGCGTCATCAAGTAGGGGCGTGTCCAGGAGCTCAGGGGCTCCAGTGCGTCATCAAGTAGGGGCGTGTCCACGAGCTCAGGGGCTCAAGTGCGTCATCAAGTAGGGGCGTGTCCAGGAGCTCAGGGGCTCAAGTGCGTCATCAAGTAGGGGCGTGTCCACGAGCTCAGGGGCTCCAGTGCGTCAAGTAGGGGCGTGTCCACGAGCTCAGGGGCTCAAGTGCGTCATCAAGTAGGGGCGTGTCCAGGAGCTCAGGGGCTCAAGTGCGTCATCAAGTAGGGGCGTGTCCAGGAGCTCAGGGGCTCCAGTGCGTCATCAAGTAGGGGCGTGTCCACGAGCTCAGGGGCTCCAGTGCGTCAAGTAGGGGCGTGTCCACGAGCTCAGGGGCTCCAGTGCGTCATCAAGTAGGGGCGTGTCCACGAGCTCAGGGGCTACAGTGCGTCATCAAGTAGGGGCGTGTCCAGGAGCTCAGGGGCTCCAGTGCGTCAAGTAGGGGCGTGTCCACGAGCTCAGGGGCCTCAGTGCGTCATCAAGTAGGGGCGTGTCCACGAGCTCAGGGGCCTCAGTGCGTCATCAAGTAGGGGCGTGTCCACGAGCTCAGGGACTCCAGTGCGTCATCAAGTAGGGGCGTGTCCACGAGCTCAGGGGCTCCAGTGCGTCATCAAGTAGGGGCGTGTCCACGAGCTCAGGGACTCCAGTGCGTCATCAAGTAGGGGCGTGTCCACGAGCTCAGGGGCTCCAGTGCGTCATCAAGTAGGGGCGTGTCCACGAGCTCAGGGGCTCCAGTGCGTCATCAAGTAGGGGCGTGTCCACGAGCTCAGGGGCTCCAGTGCGTCATCAAGTAGGGGCGTGTCCACGAGCTCAGGGACTCCAGTGCGTCATCAAGTAGGGGCGTGTCCACGAGCTCAGGGGCTCCAGTGCGTCATCAAGTAGGGGCGTGTCCACGAGCTCAGGGGCTCCAGTGCGTCATCAAGTAGGGGCGTGTCCACGAGCTCAGGGGCTCCAGTGCGTCATCAAGTAGGGGCGTGTCCACGAGCTCAGGGACTCCAGTGCGTCAAGTAGGGGCGTGTCCACGAGCTCAGGGGCTCAAGTGCGTCATCAAGTAGGGGCGTGTCCAGGAGCTCAGGGGCTCAAGTGCGTCATCAAGTAGGGGCGTGTCCAGGAGCTCAGGGGCTCCAGTGCGTCATCAAGTAGGGGCGTGTCCACGAGCTCAGGGGCTCCAGTGCGTCAAGTAGGGGCATGTCCACGATCTCAGGGGCTCCAGTGCGTCATCAAGTAGGGGCGTGTCCACGAGCTCAGGGGCTACAGTGCGTCATCAAGTAGGGGCGTGTCCAGGAGCTCAGGGGCTCCAGTGCGTCAAGTAGGGGCGTGTCCACGAGCTCAGGGGCCTCAGTGCGTCATCAAGTAGGGGCGTGTCCACGAGCTCAGGGGCCTCAGTGCGTCATCAAGTAGGGGCGTGTCCACGAGCTCAGGGACTCCAGTGCGTCATCAAGTAGGGGCGTGTCCACGAGCTCAGGGGCGTCAGTGCGTCATCAAGTAGGGGCGTGTCCACGAGCTCAGGGGCTCCAGTGCGTCATCAAGTAGGGGCGTGTCCACGAGCTCAGGGGCTCCAGTGCGTCAAGTAGGGGCGTGTCCACGAGCTCAGGGGCTCCAGTGCATCATCAAGTAGGGGCGTGTCCAGGAGCTCATGGGCTCCAGTGCGTCATCAAGTAGGGGCGTGTCCACGAGCTCAGGGGCTCCAGTGCGTCATCAAGTAGGGGCGTGTCCACGAGCTCAGGGGCTCCAGTGCGTCATCGAGCCCTGTTTTAGCCCCGCCCAAAAAATCCAGAAAATAGCAATGGTGAAAAGCTGTTTAACGGTCTAACTCCACAATTCAGTAATTCACAGTCTTTGTAATATGTTTTAGCAATACATTTCTAACATTTATAATGGGTTTAGAATTTTTTTTTAGAATTGCCTTTACAGGGACTTTAAAACATTCCTTGTAACGGATTGGACGGCTTTTGTCAAAGATTGCTGTTGCTAAGCAACAATAATGCAATTTTGTCAAGTAACTCATTTGATTGGTTTTCATCGCTGTGTGTCACGGAGCTGAAGGGACCGTGACACACAAAGCTGAGCTGAGGTACACACGAATGGAAAATGTGGCGGCATATCCCCGGTGTTAAAGGGTTAGTTCACCCAAAAATGAAAATTAAGTCATTAATTACTCACCCCCATGCTGTACCAACCCCGTAAGACCTTCGTTCGTCTTCGGAACACAAATGAAGATATTTATGATTAAATGTGAGAGCTGGATCACTCCTCCATAGGCTCCCTAAGGGAATGAATCCTGACGGCCCAGAAAGTCAATGAAGAAAATGTTTAAATATTCCATGTCGCAACAGTGGCTCAACTATAAGTTTATCAAGCGACGAGAATACTTTTTGTGCGAAAAAACAAACAAAAATAACGACTTTATTCGACTATTCCTTTTCTTCCTTGTAGGCCTGAAACGAGACTTCAAGAGATTTCCACGACGCATGCGCGAGAACTGAACTGAAGTAGTTGAAGGAGATCGCAATTCTCGCGCGTGCGTCGTGGAAATCTCTTGAAGTCTCGCCTATGGAGGAGTGATCCAGCTGTCACATTTAATCATAAATATCTTCATTTGTGTTCCGAAGACGAACGAAGGTCTTACGGGGTTGGTACAGCATGGGGGCGAGTAATTAATGACTTAATTTTCATTTTTGGGTGAACTAACCCTTTAATATAAATTTGAATTCTGGAAAAATCTGCTGGTAAAATTGGGCATCCACCAGCCTCAAGAAGTTAATTTCCCACCCTGATGGCCTCTAACCTGACTTATTTTTTATTTGGAATTACTAACTTTTTATTTTAACTAGTTTTAGTCATTTTGTTGTGTGTTTTTGCCCACCGATCCGAGTCCCTTGCCGCTGGTCCAGTGTGATTTGTTTTACTCCAGGTGAGGATTTATCACTCATCCGCAGTATCATGTCACCAACGAGGCGAAACCGAGCGCTTGCTGTGTTTCCCAGGTGGCATCGAGGCGTCGCTCAGTCTTTACACCCCGCGTTCCCCTCGGAGTTTGATTGAACATTTAATTAGGTTAGTCTCCGTACATGGGATATCTGTGAATGAGCGTGCCGTTCCCGAGGAGGGAAACTGATTATTCTCCAAAGACGAACGGGGAGTAATTAAGTCTGAATGATCGGCTTGTGCGATTCTGTTGTTGCAATTTTTATTTAAATTGCGTTTTGTTTTTTGGCCCTCTATTTGCCGTGGCTGTTTTGTCGGCTCACACTTTGTCAGGCTTGATCTCGATGTTCTTTCCTCTTTTTCCAGTGCTGGTTCCCATGGTTACCTGAAGGCCTGCTATGCTTTTGGTTTATTCATCTGATGTGTGTGTGTGTCATGCAACCCCACCTCATTCTCTTGTGCAACTTCTCTCTTTTGAAAAATACTGTTTAAAGCTATCATGCATGAGTCACAGTATTTTACATTTTGATGGTTTAAAAAATACATTTAAATTTCGTTTATTCTTTTGTCGTTTGTTCAGATTGTTGTGCTCATAAACGTAATGACAAAAAGTATTTACCATCTCTCTCACTTCATACAGACCCATAACTCTGCCCATTTATAATGCTGATTTGGTGAGATTTCTAAGAATAATTATTTATCAGGAATGCATTTGGTTTGTTCATGAGAGTTGTTAGTAGTCTCTAGAGTTGGGGAACTCGGACTCGAGTCCAATTTTGAATGAACTCGGACTTGTCACGCACTCGGATACATTTGTACTCGGACTTGATAAATGTACGAGTCCGGGCATTGGAGGACACAATATTATTCATTAATGAAACTACTTGTTTCCGCGTTGAGCATTACTTACAGCCAGTCACAGACATGTATATTAAGCGCATGAACACAGTGGCAAATCAGAGGCATTTTAGAGTCAACATGCGGAGAATTCGCTCAAATGTATGTTCAGAATCACAAGCTTTATCCTTTCGCAAATCCCTTCATAAACAAAGTCTAGACGCGATATAAATGAGAGGTTCACTGTGCAGTGCGGACGTCTCTTTAATAATACGATTTTTTTTGTGAGCTTGTTGTAGCAAAAATATACATTTTACGATATGTATCGATACTGAATATCTAAAAACGGTTCCAATCCTCCTTTTCTGCAGTATCGATACACTGATACGCGCATTTTCGCTCTCTGAATTGACACACACACACACACACCTGTATTGCATCATTTTACTCATTCGCGCAGGTTTCGAAGGCTCCCTGATCTATGTAAGCGGCGATCTCATAAAGCCGCCTCTCAAAACCGCCTACGGGAACTAAAATGAGTCATTTTTTGTATCTAATTGCGCTTAAATGGTCGAATACATTGTATTTTTTTTTTTTTGAGAGTATATTGATCGGTTTTGGAAGGTTAAATAGTTAAGAGAGAACACACGCTGTGTATCAGTATATTGGATCAGTGCATACGCTCTTAAAGTGACAGCAGCCTAATAAACCTGCTGATGACTGTCATTAATGTTAATCAAACAACAAAAGACAAAGAGGAAATCTTGTTTTGTAACGTTAATTGTAAGCATTATTCTGCATTTAATTTTTACAATGAAAACTATCCAGTGTTATTTTACATTTGATTGCTTTCATTTCTGTAGCATTTCTACTTCTGTTAGACCCACTTACTTAAAGCCATGTTTATTTCATGTGACTCTTTATTCTGTTGTATTTATTTGTGCTATTATTTGCTATGAATTTTATTTCTTATTTTTTACTGACCGTTTACTTGTCTTTTTTGTAAATGTAGTTCAACGATTCAAATAAAGCTTCCCTGTTTTGTCTGTAACCTATTACAACAAAATTACCCAAATTATCAAAAAATGATGATATATTAACAAATGATCTGTATGGCGGTATAATGGCAGTTTCCCCTTGGTGTCGAATATCGATATTTATCGGATTGAAGTTGGAAATCCCAGGACACTAGTTTGTCACAGGTTTATATTTTCAAAGTGCATCAAGGTGACTTCAACTCTGTTGCTTTTTTCTTTCTCAGCTCACATTTAAATATTCATATGTCTGTGTGTTGCAGGTCTGTGTTTTATTAGTCGTTCCACAGCTTTACACACCCATTTATTGAGTCTTTTTCAAATCGACCAGTGCTAAAACGGGTTTCGTGACACTTTAACGTTCACCATTAAACTGCTTTTATTGTTTGCCACATTCACCATGGTGAAATTAGTGCCAAAAAAAATGGGGAAAATATTCGTAATAATAAAAAAAAAAATGGTAACGCATTACAATAAATAATGTTAAATAAATATTACGTGTAAAACCAGTTTTTTAGTTTCATTATATACTGTTATATACAGTAAATATTTTGAATTAATTCAACTAAATGAGACTAGCTGAAATAAAATGCTTGTGTGTGTGTATGTATATCTATGTATATATATATATATATATATATGCACACGCACACACACGCACACACACGCACACACACACACACACACACACACACACACACACACACACACACACACACACACACACACACACACACACATGCACATACACACACAATATATATATATATATATTTATTGTGTGTGTGTATATATATATATATATATATATACACATACACATTTACACACACTATATATATATATATATATATATATAGTGTGTATGTGTGCGTGTGTATGTATATATATATTTGCGTGTGTATATATATATATATATATATATATATATATATATATATATATATATATATTGGGGTGTAACGATGCACGTATTCGTATTGAACCGTTCGGTACGAGGCTTTCGGTTCGGTTTTCGGTGCGCATTTTTAAACCGAACGGTTCGTTGGACCATTTTTCCTGCCGACCAAATATTCGTTATTTCAAATGTAGGCGCATCGCGCGTGGCAAGCGCGCTCATAATATAAGAGACGCTGGCGTAACCACAACCACAACATTACATCAAATGGCAAATGTAATGTAAGCGGAACGAAACTGAGCTACTCGTTATTGTGTGGTTGACGGACCGTTTATCAGACCAATGCAGCGCGAGCCGATCTTAATCAAGCAGCACTGTTACTATACAGCGAAATCCAGTAAAGAAAAAAATTGAATTCGCCAGTGAAGTAATAACATCGCTGCGAGATCTAGTGAGAAACATTCACATTTCTCATTAACGGATTAAACAGCGCTGACGTGGAAACCAGGAAGAAACATTGTGCCATGAATGAACTCTTCAGTGTCCACAGATCAGCAACATTCACCATGGGTTTACTGTAGTAACACTACTAACTGTGACCATGGGAGTTTGGCAGGAATAGTTGGCTATAATGCTTTCAAGTAACATTACGTCGGTTTTATCAAATGTTAATCTGAACTAAAATAAACCTTTGTTTATAACTACTACAATATTTTTAGTTTTAATAAAAATATAATAAAAAAAATTAAATCAAGGAAATTTCTCTGCCATTTCTTTCTTTTTGCTGTATCGAAAACGTACCGAACCGAACCGTGACACAAGTGTATCGTATCGAACCGAACCGTGACACAAGTGTATCGTATCGAACCGAACCGTGAATTTTGTGAACCGTTACACCCCTAATATATATATAAAAATACATACACACACGCACACATACACACTATATATACATGCATACATACACACACACACACACACACACACACACACACACACACACTGTGTGTATATGTTGAGCAATGGATTTTTTTATGATAACCCTGAATTTAGCAGCATTTATTAAATCTAGGTTAAGGTTAATTCTAAATAGACATATTTAACAATATAAGTTACAATTACATTAACTAATGCATTATAAAGAAACATTGAACAATACTGTATTCATAACAACAACAACCTAGATTCTGTAAATGCTGTAAAATAGTGAGGTTTATAGTTGGTTCATGATTCCCAATGTATCAATGAAGTGAATCCTATTTTAAAGTTTGACCATTTTACATTTTAATGAATCTTAATACATCATGAATGGTGTGAACAGAATTACAGTTTAATAGGAATGTATTGCCATGACGATATCTTCCGCAGAATGCGTTTAGACAAAAATAGACAGCAGCAGAACGCATTCAACTTCCATTATGTGATGCATCTGCAAGTGTGACACAAATATTGCAATGGAAAATAATAAAGCCGGTTTAATAAAAAAAAATATCCATTAGGATTTAATTGGATCGATCGTTACAATAGTATTTATTATTGGCTTATATTATTTTAAATATTAGATTTCATTGCATTTTAATGCATTTCTCGTCATGCACTAAAAAATCCTAATCTTGCACAAAGAGACTTAATGCATTAATTTAGGACGTAAATGGGGTCGGTTTTAGCAGATTTACCACATGCCTGTGTGGATTAACGTCCTGCCAGTTCAACTAGCGCGCACAATAAGACTTCTTGTCCCTTTGCAATAACTGAAAATAGCCGTGCAAACATTCAGGCGCTGGTCGCTCTGCACTGAAAGCCTCTGAAAGCTTCGTAGTCCGAGCACCTGTCGACAGCTTGTGCCAGGCTGTGCATTAGTGTCGTGTCACACACAGAAGCCGGTTCCCACTGCTTCACTCCACCTGCGAACATTTAGTGTGTCTGTGTGAAACAGACCATCATCGGGTTGCTATGGGAACTGAAAAACAGGTACTGCAACTGCAGGGTTGGAGAAATGGGCGAATGGCACGGTGTAAAAATAAAGCAAAAATCATGTCATTTTTACAGAATAATTCTGTTAAAACAGTAAAAATGGCAACATATTTACGTATTGTGTGCGTGTGTGTGTGTATATATATATATATATATATATATATATGAGTTCAGATGCAAAAGCCTCTAAGTGCCATCTGAAATTTTCTTCTAGAATGATCATTTTTATCAAGCTCGTATATTTAAGTTCAGTAATTTCACTTAAATGACAATTAATAGGTCATTTTCATTGTCATTTTAGTAAAATTACTGAACTTAAATATACGAGCTTGATAAAAATGATCATTCTAGAAGAAAATTTCAGATGGCTTTTGCATCTGAACAATTTTTTTGTTATATATTATATAAATATAAAAAAAAAACTAATGTACATACCTGATAACAAGAAACATGATTAATAAAACAAAAAGTGTCACTCATAATTTACAGTGAAAGCTGTAAACTAAGATGATTTGTTGGTTTCTCCCTTAATTTTCATGTTTTTTTTAAGGATATCTCACCAAGGCTATTTGATTTAAAAAAAAATATAGATATGTAAAAAAAAAAAATATATATATATATATATATATATATATATATATATATATATATATATATATATATATATATATATATATATATATATATATAAATATATATATAAATATAAATATAAATAAAACTATGGTTATTTTGGAAAAAAAAATTCCACAATATTTCTACTATATTTTTTTTAAATCAAATAGCCTTGGTGAGATATCCTTCAAAAAAACATGAAAATTAAGGGAGAAACCAACAAATCATCTTATAATTTACAGTGAAAGCTGTAAACTGAGTGACACTTTTTGTTTTATTAATCATGTTTCTTGTTATCAGGTATGTACATTGTTTTTTTTTTTAATATTTATATAATATATAACAAAAAAATTGTATCGGTAAATTCAACAGCCCTTTTCTGCTGAAATAGCAAAGTCACACTGCAACTAAAACCTGCATCACCTTTAACATGTACTGACAGTAACTGTAATAACGCAGGTTTTAATGAGAAAAATATATGGTTAAAGTTCATCACAAGTTGCTTTTCCACAAGCTGTGGTAATTACTAATATATAGAAGATGGACAAAACAACACAAAACACCCTCATAACACACAACACTAAAATAATGCAATAAACCTTCATTCAAAAACATATGCTGTTACAAAAAAATACTCTAATTAAACACTAAGAAACATGATTATTAAAATAAAAAAACAAATGTGAAGTGCCACTCAGTTTACCATTTTCATTGTAAATTATGAGATGATTTGACTTTATTAATATTTTTTTTATGTTTATGTTTTATGTTTGTATGTAAATATCTCACCGAGGGTATTTGATCAAATATACAGTAGAAATATTGAGGAAAAAATACATAAGCATCTTCAATTTGAATGTCAAAAACTTATTCCTGTGATCAAAGCTGTATTTTCAGCATCATTACTCCAGTCTTCAGTGTCACATGATCCTTCAGAAATCACTCTAATATGAGGATCTGATGCTCAAGAAACATTTATGATTATTATCAGTGGCAAAGAACAGTTGTGCAATAAAGCAGCATTTATTACTACTGTACCATCACCAGGGATGCGTGATACATCGGCCACCATATTGGTATCGGCCAATATATGTTCATTTTTAATGTTTTTACTGCTACTTTTGTTCAGTTTAATGCATCTTCACTGAATATAAGGTGCATTTAACATACGTTTACTGTAAAATGACACAACGTACGGTTAGATATATTAGTTTTTCCCTGTATAGAATAAGGCAACTTACAGTAAACCGGTTTTTACTGTAGCATTTTTTACAGTGCGCTGAGTTAGCATAATTCATAAATGCTCCTCATTCACAACTATAGAAGCTGACAGGTAAAAGCGATTGCTCTCATGACATCTCACAGAGGACACGATATTGTGGCACACGCAGCGATGGATGTTTCTGTGCTGCACCCTAATTATTATTCCCATCACTTATTAAAGGAGGCAGATTTGCTGCACTGAGCAATGCTTGGGATACTCCTTAATGCCTCATCCATATTTACAGGGCAGATACGGGAAGATGCAAACGTCAACTTCTCCAAAAGGTCTCTAATAGGTCCTTTCCCTCTGTTTTTTCTCTCTCTCTCCCTCTCTTATTCAGCTATAGACCTTTTGTATGGTGGAATATATTGCTTTGTGTGCCAAGACTACATTTACGACAAAGACATGGAGCAGATTGCCAAAGAAGAACAAAGAAAAGCCTGGAAATTGCAAGGTTGGTTCCTCTGTAGTTCAGCCTGGCCTGTGGCTGAAGAGGCCGTTCGTTCGGAAAATTAATATTCGAAACTGTTGTGTCGCGAGCCACGGGAGGGCAAGAGTGTGTGTTTGCTTTGAGATAATCTTACATTGTTTTCTTAAGCTTGCTATTGAATCTGCACAAGTGTGTAGCGTAATGCTAAAATAGATTTGCGAACGCTGTTGTTTGCAAGGCCTCAAACTAACAGCGTGCTAGTTTAGTTTTCAGGCTTGCATTGACGTCATCACTGTGAAGCTTTCAGGATTCTTCAGGATTCTTTGATGAATAGAAAGTTCAAAAGAACATCATGTATTTACAATATCTTCAATTCAGTTTAATGCATCTTTACGGTTTAATGCAGTCTTGTGTATATTTATGTATGAACTATAATGTGCAAATTCCCTAAAACGTCAGGTATCGGAGAGAAATACTCGATGTGGGAGCCTACGAAGCGAGAGCTGGAGTTGCTGCGACACAACCCCAAACGAAGAAAGATCACAGCAAACTGCACCATTGGTAAGAACCTCATTTCCCACAGGCCACATTTCTGAAGCTCTGTTCAATAACACAGCAGTTGATCAGGCCTCCGCCAAAACTCATCTGTATAAAACCAGTGGGTTCAAATGATTTTCTAGTAGTCAAATGTCTAGAGACTGCAGTTTTGCACCGGAGCCAAGACCACTCTTTGTTTCTTGGCCATCAGTTTCGACGCTTTCCATCTATTTTTTTTTCTGTTTGCATGCCATGGCGCAGAGAGAATAAAGCGGAGATATGGACTCTAGCCATTAGAGAAATAATGTTTCCTCTCCCTTTTCTCATTTTCGGCTGTTTCCCCTCAGTCAGAGGGCCTGGCAGTGGAGTAATGGTGTTAAATATCTGCACCACAGGCCCAGCGTAGGCGCTAAACGCTAGCGTCTCTCACACCCAGAGAAACGCACTAATGCGATTAGCCATATGAGAGCCGAAGCTCCCATTGATCATTTAGGGCATAATATGGGCCATGTATGATGAATTCAGATGGATATTGTGCGAGATTGCTGTTGGTTTACAGACTGTAGGCGTCCGATGACACAACGAATCACGACACGACAGCTTTCGGCTTCATTAAAGATGCGCCAATCAGCTTGATGCTAGACCTCAGCAACAGTAAAATTAAGTTAAATCTCAACAGCGGAATAATTTTGCACTTTTACATCAATTAGTGTTGGGATCCGAGAGCTTTTTTTTATATATATATATACATATAAAATAAACATACACATATATATATATACATACACAAAAACACCATAACTGATGTTAAATATAACACACAGGACTGCATTGTAGTTTGATTCCCAAACAAGTGACTTGAGTTCCTTGTAGTGAATTAAAAACGTACTGGGAGACCAATGTTAGCCAGCTGATTCCTGAACGCATGACTCTTTTGAGCTGGTCCGTTTTTGTGATTCATACACAAAGTGGGAAACAAGTGACTCTTTTGAGCTTTGAGTTGATTCTTTGTAGCAAATCAAAAACATAAAGCACCACCAGAGGAGTCCAGTTCTTGAGCAAATGACTCTTTTGAACTAGTTATTTTTAGCGAATCAGAGATGCACCGCGTGACCAGTGTTTAAAAAAACCAAT
>CM060602.1:2403886-2456386 GCA_030578255.1 Tiaroga cobitis
TTGATGTGTTATGCATTCTAATAATTGTATCAACAAATTATCTTAGAATGCCAAGGAAAGAAAAAATTAAAAAGAAATTAAAAAAAATCAAGGAACTCTCTGATGCAGGCAAAGGAAGCATCCCTCTCACAAGTTGGCTGAAAAGAGAGAATAAAAATGCAGGTACTGTTAAATTAAAAAAAATTTTAGTGCCCTTTTTGGTCCCTCCGCCCCTGAGGAGGTCTGCGCACGCACTGCAACAGTTTATTATAGTGCTGTCAACTTTAGTCGTTTAGTCGACTAATCGGTCGATGCTGTCTTGGTCGACTGACATTCTTATTGGTCGACCAGTTGCAATTTTTTTTTTTTTTTTTTTTTCAGTAGAAAGAAATTTTCAATGATTTACTCCTTGATATTTATTCCTTTTATAAGCAGTTATATATTACTGTGTTCTAAATATAATTAGCCTATGGTTTATCCCCAACTTTAAATGCTTTAATTTTGGGCTATTTTGTAACAGCGCCACAGTTTAGCGCACACACATGAACACTCGGTTCGCTGCTGCTTCCTGCTCAGTAAGGGATATAGGTAGTTTAGCTGTATTCATTCAGTTAGAACGCTACTTGTTTTGGTTTTTATGTTTTTATACACTGTTTAGCACGTTGCTTCCATCATGAGCGCGCGCACCGCGCACCTACATTTGAAATCAAACTTGAGCGCGCAAAAGACGTGAGCAGTCCCTTTAACGGCTTTATCATGCTGGCTCAATAGATTGTGTTTTCTTGATATGTTTTTATTTGTACACTTGACGCATTTGAAAATAGCCTAAATAATGAAACAAAACGAAAATAAACCTATATGCGGTCCTACAATACAGCCTATTATTATTAGGATTGGCTTTGGGTTTTTTTGTGTGTTTGTTTTAAAACTCCTAGATCGGCTGGACAAAAGTTAACCCATAGCTTTGAAAGTAAAGAGGAATATACAGCCTGTATAAACGAGAGCTTTTGTTAGGATTTTTCATTGTGGCAGATAGCAGTTATATGTTTTGTGTAGTGTGTGGTGTGGTCAGGTGCGCGATTGTGACTGTCACTATAGACCTGGGACAGATCTCCTCACTTTTTGCAGTTAAAAAAAAAATCACTTAATTTTCAAAGAATTGTATTATTATTATAGTTTTATGTATTTTCGATATTTTTTCGTTGTTGTTTGCTCTGACAATTGTTAAAAAAATGTTCAATCAAAACATCGCGTCTTTTTTTTTTTTTTTTTAGTCGACTAATCGTTGCGCAGGACAAGACTTTGGTCGACTAAGGATTTCTTTGGTTGACTACAGCCCTAGTTTATTAGCCTTTTCTTTTAACAGTTGTACATTTCAGTTCAGTGCTCTCTACTCCAGTGTGATCCGACACCCGGGAGAAAGACTCGTGATTTAGAAACGGAAATAAACTCCAGCGAGATAAAGTACTTTTATGAAAAACCATTGACCTTTTTCTACAAATAAAGTATAGTGATGGGAACATTGATCTTGTTTCCTCGTGTTACTGTCTTAACCGGACGCGACGCGCTGAATGGACGACTGAGGAGAGATGAGTTTCCACTCACTTTTACGACTTAAATATTCATTTGTACCTCACATTAAGCTATCGATTGGCTTCAGAAGTCTCGGAATATAGTGCATGAAAACTTTATGGTGCTTCACAATATTTTTTATATCTTTAGTGGGGCTTAACAATAACAGTGACGTCCGGTATTGTACTATTCACTGAGAAGCTGCAGCCGTGGCGAGGAGGATTATGGGGGATGAATCTACAAAAGGATTTACAAAAGGTTTTCAAAACTCCATAATCGAACACGGTTTTCATGGTAATTAAACTTTAAACGATATTACTAACCGTCAGGACATTTTATCGTGGTTTATCGTGAAACCAGTAATCGTTCCATCCCTAAAATGAATATAGATTTTCTTGTTTTTATTGGTAAAGTGTTCAACTTTCTCTTCCGTCATCCAGAATATCATCAGCAGAAAGGTTTGTTTGAGCGGCGTAAGGAGTAAATCTGCTTTCCTTCAGCCTGAGGCTTTTGGTGTGAAAGGTTACATTTGTCCAAAAATATAACTTTTTTTCGTTATTGTTAAAAAAAAAAAAGCCCAGCCATGGTGGGGAAAAAAGTAACGCAAAAGTAATGTAACGCATTACTTTTAAAAAGTAACTAAGTAACGCAATTGACCGTTTGCAAAGACCCGCCCCCCTTTAGTTACTGTTGCTATGTCCGACAAGCCACGCCTCTCTGACGCCACACCATATACAATATGCATCTCAAAATATACAAAATGCATCTCAAAATATACAAAATACATCTCAAAATATACAAAAAACAGCGCAAAATATTCAAAAACATCGCAAATATTCAAAAACATCACAAAATTTACAAAATACATCTCAAAATATACAAAATACATCGCAAAATATACAAATACATCTCAAAATATACAAAATACATCTCAAAATATACAAAATACATCTCAAAATATACAAATGCATCGCAAAATAAACAAATACATCTCAAAATATACAAAATACATCTCAAAATATACAAAATGCATCTCAGAATATACAAATACATCTCAAAATATACCAAATGCATCTCAAAATATTCAAATGCATCTCAAAATATACAAATGCATCTCAAAATATACAAAATACATCTCAAAATATACAAAATACATCTCAAAATATACAAAATCCATCTCAAAATATACAAAATACATCTCAAAATATACAAAATACATCTCAAAATATACAAATACATCTCAAAATATACAAATGCATCGCAAAATATACAAATGCATCGCAAAATATACAAAATGCATCGCAAAATATAGACAAAATGTATCGCAAAATATAGACAATGTATCGCAAAATATACAAAATGCATCTCAAAATATACAAAATGCATCTCAAAATATACAAAATGCATCTCAAAATATACAAAATGCATCTCAAAATATACAAAATGCATCTCAAAATATACAAAACGCATCTCAAAATATACAAAATACATCTCAAAATATACAAAATACATCTCAAAATATACAAAATACATCTCAAAATATACAAATACATCTCAAAATATACAAATGCATCGCAAAATATACAAATGCATCGCAAAATATACAAAATGCATCGCAAAATATAGACAAAATGTATCGCAAAATATAGACAATGTATCGCAAAATATACAAAATGCATCTCAAAATATACAAAATGCATCTCAAAATATACAAAATGCATCTCAAAATATACAAAATGCATCTCAAAATATACAAAATGCATCTCAAAATATACAAAACGCATCTCAAAATATACAAAATACATCTCAAAATATACAAAATACATCTCAAAATATACAAAATACATCACGGAGAAGAGAGGACACTGACAACGGACTGACAGACAGGACAGACCAAGCTACTTTTGATATTAAACAGTCTCAACTTTCAAATTTGGTCATTTTTTTAAAGAACTGTAAACAATAAATACCGTTTTTTGTCTCTTTAATGTGTCTGACAGATGGCTCAGTTAAAGCGGCTCGTGAACCGATCATCTCTTCCTTCTAGTTAATTCATAGCATCACATAAACATGAAAGAACATCAGAAGGAATGTTGTTTTAACCGTGGAAAGACGTCAGTACACACCGTTTCTCAAGTTCAAGTCCACCGACGTTAATCTACTAACTCTCCTGGCGGCTTTGTCCGACAAAAATTGCGGATTCGGTGGATGGGGGATTATGATTGGTCAGATCGCCTGTCAATCAAACTCCCTGCGAACGGTGAATTGAATGAAACGCAGCATTAGCTTGCTAATTATATCAGTTCCACCTGGCAGCTTTTCAGATGAAATGTGTGGTTTAGAGCAGGAAAGAACGCTGCATGGTGTGTGTTAACGGTGACAGCTGTGTTTTAGGACTAATCTGCTGTCGGAAAGCAAGACAAGCCGGAACAGAATGCATTTCAGGCGGGTAAAGATGTACATTAAAGATGACATTTTCTGCTATTGGGCGGACAAACATAAAGCCCGCCTCAAAATCACGCTATTGGTGGAGCCGGTGTTGCTGTGTCCAATTACAACAACGTTATGATAGTGAAAGTATTTTAACATCAAGAAAATGACACGCATTTACCTTTTAAGTAGGGTTGCACGATTTGGCGGGAAAAAATAAATGATAATGATAGAAATTGCTATTGTGATTTTTAAAATGCAATTTAAAAAGCTTTGCTGTGTTTGTTGGGCTGCAAAATTTGGCCACATTTAGTGATTTATGTAGCAATACGACTAAAATAATTAATTATAGATGCTCTTATTTTCATTATGGTTATTATTATTACTAAACAAAAATATGAAGTAAGATTTATCAAACAATGTAACGTTTAAAAATACTGTAAAATAAAAAATGGTGTTTAAGAAGATAAAAATGAGAGTATTTAAGAAAATAGTATAATAACTATTCTATTTCTATTTATTAGTACAACTGTAAGATTACTATACTAAGTTTTTCTTAAGAAACCAAGCTTTTATTTAGCCGTTTCCCTTCTGAAACATATTTGATAAAATAACAGCGTTTGCGGTGTGATAATCGCTTTTATTTCTATTAATCGGTCAGCTCTGCCTTTAACATCCTGCAAGCTATTTCACATGTTTTTCTGGATCATCTGTCAGATAGCATGCGGATTTAATGCATGTTATTTCATGAAGATCACTCAAAGCACCGTTAGCTTTATAGTACGTCGGCGCTTCTCATGTAAGATCTTATTGTTATTCATGTGCAGATTCGTGACTGTAGGATGAAACATTTCCTCCTTAAAATATTGATTCGACTCTGAGCGCGCGCATGTGCGAGAGCGAAGGAGAGAGTATTGTCGCAGTGTACGCACGGAGGTCGGAGTCGGTGGGCGATGGGAGCAAGCGCTCCGAGACGGAGGAGCGGACGAATGAAAGCGAGAGGATATAGATGTAGAGTCGGTAGACAGATCTCACTCTTTCTCCTGCAGTGTGAAAGCAAAGGGAGGGGTGTTTCTGCAGCAGTCCGAGCGCTGCTTTCTAATCAGACCTTCTGTCTCTCTCTCTCTCTCTCTCTCTCTCTCTCTGTGTGTGTGTTCGTTCATATGCTGCTTCCATGTTCGCTAAGGAGATGATAATGGGAAAAAAGCCAACAACCCAAACCACTGCAACTGCATCATTGACCAAATCTTCACAGGAGGCCTGCAGTCTGACGTCACCTGCCAAGTCTGCCAGTAAGACCACATATACAGCACTGTGTGTGTGTGTGTGTGTGTGTGAGAGAGATTAAACGAGGCGAGCGAACATCTGTCAACCGTTCATATATCTGTTCTTGCATTAATTGACACATTGAATTGAATGTGTTGATGTATGCAAGAATGAACTGACATTCTTCTTGTTTTTTGTGAATAAGGCCACTTTTAAGTCCCTTTTTTAAAGTCTTGATGTTGTTTTTGGGCTCTACTACAAACGTTTTTATGTTTGAATGTTCAAAAACACATTATTTTCCCCATAATTTCCATTGTTGCGGCTCCTCTCTTCCCAGTCTGTCAGTAACGCTCTGTTTAGTTCCTGTCTCTATGAAGCCCCTCCTCCTGAAAAGCACACTGTGCTCTGATTGGTCGGCTGGAGCAGTGTGTTGTGATTGGTCGAGCGCTTCTGAGTGTGTTTGGGAAATGTCCCGCCCCTAATTACCATAACCGCCAGTTTAACACACTACTAACTAACTCAACCAGGCCCCGCCCCTTTATTCTGCGACTGAATTATTATAATGAGGAATATTGTGACGTGTTCGTTCCCGGAAGAAACTCGATATACAATGGAGGCGTTTCAGGAGATCAGAAACACTGACGCTGCAGTCACACAGTTCTTCCCTATATCAGAGATTTTTCACTCTCAAACAGCAACATTACACACTGATGAAAGATGAACACGTAAAAAAGCACAATATAGGAATATCCCTTTAATCACTTCACTCTGCATCCATTTTAGTAATCTTTTTTTTTATGTAGGCAGTTGACACACTAGTACCCCTAATTTTACATTTCAGTTACATAATTAAAATAAAGTCTAATAACAATGCTTTTGTTAATTTTGCACTGTAAAAATATATAAATTTGATTTAGTTGTTGCCTTAAAATGCTCCCTAGTCCCTACATAGTTTTGGAACAGAGCCAGTGTCTATGCATCTTGTTTTCTCTAAATAAATGCTCCTCAACGCCACCTTGTGTTTAACAGAGGTATTGCATCATGCACATTCCTGACGTTTCTTGATTATTTAAGTGCAAATGCATCTGTCAAATCAAGTTTGAATGTTTTCTGGCCGATTCATGAGTGTTATTTGAGGTTGTGCATTAGTAGCGCTGAGAAAAAGATGTGATTATTCAGTGTTTTGTGTGTCTGCAGTGGAGTCTCCACCACAATAGACCCGTTCTGGGACATTAGCTTGGACCTGCCGGGTTCGTCCACCCCGTTCTGGCCGCTGAGCCCGGGCAGTGACGGCAGTGTGGTGAACGGAGACAGTCATCCCAGCGGGGCCACCACACTCACAGACTGCCTGCGCAGGTGCACACACACACACACACACACACACACACACACGGATCTGTGATCGCACTGGGCGCCACTGACTCAAGCTTCTGCATTGCAGGTTCACCCGACCCGAACACTTAGGAAGCAGCGCCAAGATCAAATGCAGCGGTTGCCATAGTTACCAGGAGTCCACCAAGCAGCTGACTATGAAGAGACTTCCTATCGTGGCGTGTTTCCACCTCAAAGTACGTGTGTGTGTGTGTGCATTGGTTTCTTTTTGATGCAGATGAAAGTGCATATGTTTATTTTAGTGATTACTGATAAATATTCATGCATTTTTTTTTTTTTTTGGTATCAGCCCATATTTTATGTATATTGAATGTTATTGTAAACATTTAGTTGTGCATGCTTATTTCTCCAATTTTTGTTTAAATTCTTTATTTAATTACACTGTTAAATGTAATCTTTAGCAAATATCAAAATGAATATCCAATTTTTTATATTATATTTTGATGGCAGAATTGACAGAATTCTGTAATGAGATGTGTGATTGATGATGATAAATGTATAGAAATATTCAAATTCTATACTACTGTGTAAAAACAAATTTACACACAATTGCATTTCAATTAATAGTAATATTCCATCAAATTGAATTGCAAAACCCTTACAAATTATTCAGAATATTATGAATGAAGAATTTTAAATGAGTAAAAAAAACAAGAGCTTAATAAAACATTTTGTATAAATCTTAAACTTCATTTAAACATTTATGCATATGAATCACATAAACTAAATAGTCCATTCCCTATTCCATTAAGATGTTTTATTAACCTCTAGTTTTTTTTACTCATTTATGAATAATTGCAAGCAATTCAATTTGATGGGATATTTACTATTAATTGAAAAGCATAAATCTTAAAAATAGTGTAATATGAATAGTTACATGAAAATGTATCAAAATATTTCAATTTTATATTAGTGTACTTTAAAACAAAGTGAAGTGTTGATGGCAGAATTAAATTTTCACCAACATTATTATTAATATTATAACTAATACTACTACTGTATTTATATATTATTTCATCGTTATTTCTTACTTTACTCAGAGTAGTATAGAAATGTAATATTTATATACACGTCTCATTTAATTATTTATTTTTAATAATAATAATGGCAAATAATTACGATTATCGTTTATACATTTATTGGGCACCGGCCATAATATTAGCATAATTATCCTCTGTCTGACCGAATGTTTATATCGGTGCATCTGTACTTTGTAAGATATTCAACATTTTTTTCTGGCTCTTGACCAGAATGTGAATTTGCAAAGACTTCAAACCACACAGAGCTTCACAGTGTTTGTGTAATGGTTGCGGCATCAGAAGGTGTGTGTGTGTGTGTGTGTGTGTGAACCCTGTCTCTCGTCTGCATCTCTCACTCCTCTGTTTTCTTGTGTCCAGCGGTTCGAGCATTCAGCAAAGCTCCGGCGTAAGATCACCACCTACGTGTCCTTTCCTCTAGAGCTGGACATGACGCCCTTCATGGCCTCCAGGTACGACCTCACCCAGCTCTGCTAAACACCACACTCGCCAAGCGCCACATGCGAGGAAACATCCGCGTTGGCGAGTGTATGAAACGGTGTCAGTCGCCCGTTAGCCAGGAACAGTCTCTGCAAAGTTGAGCTTTTTCATGTTCACCTGCGCTTCAATAAACAAATTCACTCGAAATTATGTACAAATAAAATCCTAGTAAACATAGTCATGTCTTAAGTGAACACAAAACGCATGATCCGTGCGTGCATTCGGTCTTAAAGTGACAGCATCCTAATAATCCTGCTACTGTCTGCGTTTCTTAATGTTAACCAAACAGCAAAGGACAAAGAAAAAACACTCACTCCTCCTAACCTTTAAAAAGGATATGAAGACTATGCATTATTATTTATTTGATTAGATTACTTGATTAAATTTCGGTACCTGAAATTAGACCTGGCTGAAGAGCACTGTTTATTTCATTTGAATGTATTGTATTTTGTATTTGTGCTGGTTTGTTCTTATTTTATTACTGAATGTTTTCTTCTCTTTGAAAATGTAGCCTATTAAATTTATATTAGTTACCGGTAAGCTAATAGTTTTAGCTGTGGTATCAAATTGGAATAGAGGAATGTGAATTTTCACTGATATCTAACATTTTGGTGTCATTACTGCCTATTTTTGTGTCATGGCTGGTAAAAATATATTTATGGCTTTCTCTTATTGTTAAGTCACCAGCCATTGGCAAAAAAATAGTTTAAGGCCTTGTTCGTCGGTATCTGATGCCTGTCAACAAAGACGGCAACATTCAGACATGGATTCATCAAGGATAAGGAGGTGGAGTGACTCAGCAAATTAAATGCTAATGTATTTTCGGTTTGTCTCGCAGTAAAGAGAGCCGAATGAATGGACAGTACCAGCAACCAGTGGACTCATTAAACAACGATAACAAGTAAGTGACTGACTCAAAATACTGCATCAGCTCCTGCTGTATTATCCAGTCCTTCAAGAGTTTTTTTTTTTGTGATTGTTGCGGGCAAAAATCCTTGATTATGCGGCCCGTTTTGTTAAAAATGCGATGGAATATGTGGGATATTTATGCAATTTTATGCGATGAAATTGCGGGAAATTTCAAAAACTGCGGTTTGATGAAAAAGAGAAAAAAAAGTGATTCTCCAACACCCTGTTCTCACTAGGCTCCTACCTTACTGTAAAGAGTCATTTCTTATTACTTCCGATGATAAGCAAGCATAACTACACCACAGAAAGTGCTGGAATATCTCAGTTCTCATCTTGTTTTATTTCAGACCTTAATAAACACATCAAACTTACAAAACACTGATGAGTCAAACAAGTTCTGTAGCTTTACAAAGGGAATATGCTACAACTTCTGTAAAAATGAATAAATAAAATATATAAAAACAAAGTGTGCTCGTGTTTTACAGCTTTTCGATGATGTGCACGTCGCGTAATCACGTCACTTCATAACGTTCCCATGGCAACAGGGGGAAACGGCTGCTCTCGTGTGACGCAAACGCAACTTTCTGCTGAGAGATATGTGACTTTTTTTTCAACGAAAATGCGAGGATTATGAAATCATGCAAGCCCCGCATATTTTGCACGGAAATCGGCAATTTATGCGGCGAAAGTGCGGCGTATTTGAATAAATGCCCCCGCATAAATATGCGGACTTTGGCTGAATATGCACTAAATCATGCGATCGCGTTTTTCTGGAAGGACTGATTATCGTGTGTGTGTGTTAGTTATCACTGTAAAGCTGCTTTGAAACAATCTATATTGTTAAAAGCGCTAAATAAATGAAGGTGACTTGACTTGACGTGTGTGTGCAGGTATTCTCTTTTCGCAGTGGTGAATCATCAGGGCACGTTGGAGAGCGGCCATTACACCACATTCATCCGGCAGCACAAGGACCAGTGGTTTAAGTGTGATGACGCCATTATCACTAAAGCCAGCATTAAAGATGTCCTGGACAGCGAGGGGTCAGTCTCACACTCGTCTACACACACCAGAGCTATAGTGACGTCTAAGTCACACTCATAACCAAATATCAAACTTTTGCCGATAAATTATGCTGGACTAGAAATAACTATACTTTCATTTATTGTAATGTTTTGCTTAAAGTGAGCTTATGCTTTCTTAAAGGGATAGTTCACCTACAAATGTACATTTAGGTGACTTTTTATCTTCAGTAGAACAGCAAAGATTTGATAACACTTTATAATAACGTGCATGCTATGAATCATTAGTTAAGCATTTGTTAATTGTTAATTCATAATTTCTAATAGAAATTAGTAAGCAGTTTTTAAATACAGCTATAAATGCTTTATTCTTGATTTATAAGCATATCTATAATGTTTAATAATTGTATTTTCACACTTTATCAATGATCAGTTTATCATTTCTGAATTAAGTATTACATAATTTACAATCCAGTTATTTAGGAGTTGTCAGTTGTTTTTTAAAGCTTTACGAGGCATAAATAGTCCTCACTTTAGATAAGCTCACAAAAATAGTTAACTGACACAACCACTAAACTACCTGAATTAATCCTGAACTACAGTAGGAATACATGTTAATAAAGCATTTATTAAAGGAGTGGTATAATGCCCTTTTCACAAGATGTAAAAAAGTCTCTGATGTCCCCAGAGTGTGTGTGAAGTTTTAGCTCTAAATACCCCACAGATATTCTTATATAGCATGTTAAAATTGTCACTTTTTGAGTGTGAGCAAAAATGCACCGCTTTTGTGTCTGTCCCTTTAAATGCAAATGAGCTGCTGCTCCCGGCACAGGGGGCGGAGCTTCAAGAGCTTGTGTCCGATTACCTCACACACACTGAAAATTTCAAAAACTTTTAGCCTTCTATGTTCAAACAAAGATGGAGAGACTCAAGAAGTGACAACATGTAGAAGCAAAAGGACTTTTCTGAATGGTTAGATGATGAATTTATGCAGCTGATGTGAAGCTAACTATCTTCTAGTCATTGATTAGCATATTCGGTCATGATAATCTATAAATCGTGTTCCCGTGGGCGGGGTTTATGTACATTCTTGGGTTGGTGATGTCACTAACCCGTGAGGAATGTCGTGTAGTTCCTACCAGCCGTTTGTTGTAGTCCTTAAACCATTTCTTTAAAAGCAAGTATCTTCCTGTGCTTTGAACTTTGAGCGTCGTAACTTTGCAGATGTTGTTTATGCTCAAACAGCAACATTACACACTCAAGTTAGAGAAGTGAAATCACAATCAACCACCCCTTTAACACACTGAGTAACTATTACTACATGTCTCTAAATAATAAGATATATAAATGTACATTTAAATTGTTTATTAATCATTCACTTGCACTGACAACTAAAATAGACAATAACTAATAAAAAATAGTTACTGAACAGTTACTGAAACCTAAAATAAAAATGAGAACTAATTCAAAATATGAATAGAAACTACATCATCTCATTGAAACTTAAACAGGTAATTGCAACTCTTTATTTCGCAATAGTGAGACAAAGAAAAGTCAGAATTGTGAGATGAAAAAGTCCTTTTGTATTCTATATATATATATACATTGTATTTTCTCTTTTTGCAGGTACTTGTTATTTTACCATAAACAGTTCCTTGAATACGAATAAGCCGAGATCCAGACGCGATCCGAGTCCAAAGCTGTGAAGGGAAGATCGTACGAGTGACGGCGTGATGATGGAGAGCAGGAACAACACTTGCTCGTCCCGGGACAGAAGAGATAAAAAATGCAGCCTTTCTCACTAAAGAACATTAAAAACAACAAAATATGAAATTAAAGAAAAGAAAAATAAAGAAAAAAATTACACAGCTAAACCAATCTGCACTGAGCAACCGGAGCATACTTGACAGAAAGAAGAAGAAGAAGAAGAGGAGGAGAAGATGTAGAACCTCCGGCACTACAGACACACACAGACTGACATCTCATCATCATCATCTTCATCATCACGCGCACTTCACTTTCAGTTGCGTTTTCACCCACAAACAATATAAAGCATTCACGTGCATCAGTTCCCTCGTCCTCAAATGATTTCTAGAGAAGTATATGAGGGGGAAATATTCCTTTTTTATTTCTTCGTATGCATTATTGATGTACTGAATGCAAAAGAAAGGTGTTATTGACTTCAGCGTAAACCTATATTGTCGGTTGAGTTTGGAAATACTGTCCTTGTCCAGCACTTTTTTTATTTTATTTTTTCTTCATTCGGAAAAGCTTGTTTTTCTTTTGGTTGAGGGCTGAAAATGTATCACACACACACACTCTCACACACACGCGCACATAAATCTATATATAAATATATTTTTATAAGTCCTTTATTTCCTGTTTACGTGTCCTATACCCCCATCTTTTCTCATTATGTGCTTCAAGTCTTGGATATGAATGGAAAGGGTGTGTTTGCGTGGTTGCATCACAGATCTTTGGTTGCACGTGAGAAGTTTCGGTTTCTGATGAATGTGGCTGCAGGTTTGTTTGGTTGTGAAGGCTTGTGTTTCAGACGCATTGTGAATGAAGACGTTTTTTTTCTGTTCATGTGATGCCTGTCGCCACCATGGCTCGATTCAGCAGTGTTATCCTCAGCCACATGTCGAGTGTGTGTGCGCGCATGTATGCATATCCTGTGTGTGTGTGTGTGTGTGTGTGCGTGTGCGCATGCAGGTATGTGAGCACCTGTGTGTTGGTGGTGTTAACGTGTGTGCGTGCGTGTGTGTGTGTGTACTGAATCAGTACTCAAACTTGGCATGCTGTTTAAACTGGATGCTAAAAGACTTTGGGGAGGATTTTATAAATGTTAATTATGTATCTATGTATAGTATGTATGTATGTAATGTATGTAAAACAAATCAATGGAAAAAAATGGTGAAAAAAAAAGCGCTGTGTCTGATTTGCTCTCCGGCCTGAAACAAGTAAGGAATAATATCACGATATTTCTGCTTTCCGCCGGGTTGGAAGTTTTTTTTTTTATATTTCAAATAGCAATGAGTTTTTTCACTCTTAATTAATTCATTTCAGTTCTTTCTCAATCGCCTCTGTATCCTTTGTTCTCTGCTTTCACCATTTCTTATGCTCGTTTTAGGCCATCTTTATTTCTGCTGGAAAACCAAATCAAATGAATCATACTCCTATGGCACGACAAAAACAGTAAAACAGTTTTTCATGCACTGGTCAGTTTTGAGGGCTATTTTGCCTTTATAGCATCTCATCTTCAGGCTAGTGGAAAGACAACATCCAAAATATACATTTAAGTGTTTATTTTATTACACCATCTAGTTGCGTTTCTAATATCAATCTATATCTTTAAAGTTGGTGAGTTTGAGTCAGAAATCTCCTGTTCAGCAGCTTTACACGCACCAAACTTTACAGTTTAATTCATCTATATTCTCAAGGTTTGTTCATATATCATTCACCTGATTTATACAACATTTAAACATGGGGAAAATGTATTTTTCTGCGGTCTGTTAACAGTATTTTCAGACTTATTGAGTGATAAACAGAAATCCAAAATACCCTCTGTTAAAAACCTGTACATTTCAACAAAATCATAGAATTATGAACCTGACTTTAATGTTTTCAGATGTCTCTTCTGAAAATGTTTGCAAATTACTGCATATTTAGTTGAATAATACCTCATTTGCATATTTAAACAGTATTTCAGAAACCTGTGATGCAAAACAGTTGTCATAATGTACAGTGGTTAACCATTGGGTGGAAGTATGGTGATATATTAGGATATATGTTTTTCCTGTAGTGACTGCACAACAGTAGGATTCGGGGAGATTAAATCCTATTTGTTTTCTCCACAGAATATAAAGATATATGTTGAGCTCCAATGTTGTTTAACGATTAAATGTATTTCCAAGACACAGTATTGTGTTTAGTCGCTGTCGTGTAGAGTAACGTGCCTCATTAGCAGCTGTTTCGATCATCTATGTGCCGCTATATGTAAGCCGTCCGCCATATTGGAACAGTCAAAGCAAGCAAACGGTCATGCATGTATGAATTTGATATCTGCAATAGACTTCAGCAGATGATTTTGCTAACCTAACACAATATAACAAAACGAAGGCGTAAGCTAACACGACATTAAACAGCTACCATAGTACAATTGAAAACATTTAAAGTACCAGTCAAACCTGTAATATTGAGTTACTGCATATAAAAACACAAACCAACGCATTATCAACTGAAAGGTTATCCCATTTCTTAGGGAATTTAGATAATTGACACAAAAACACGATATGCTCTTGTTGTGTCGTTGCGACATCATATGATCAAAATCCCTGGAACTTTAACTTGGGATATTCCCGCGCACTCCACCTCCTCTGGAACGCATCCGCAGCGTTTTACTGTGAGTGACGTCTCGCTGACCGTTCCAAGATGGCGGGCCATGTCTGGAGCGGTCGAATGCGGAATCTACCTTCTTTTACATTCTATGGAATCTACGCATACATAATGATAATAATCATAATATGATAATATGTCACTCTTGTATGGAAGGCCATTTCCGCCACATATAAAAATTAACTCATGCTCCGCTGCGGTAAGTCATAATTGTGACTTTAAAAGTCGAAGTTATTAGCTTTTTTTAAAAAAAATTAAATTGTGAGTAAAGTAGAAATTGTATACTAAATCGAAATTGACTCATTTAAGTAAATATTATAACTTAGAAGTCAACGTAATAATTTTCACTTTTTAATTAATCATAATATATTTATGTCATAATTTTAGATAAAGAGTAATCTTATATATTCGTTTTAGTGTCATGGTTTGTTAAGTCTTAATTTTGACTTTTTATGTCATAATTTCAAATTAATGTCACAATTTTACTTTTTAAGTATCCACTTTGATTTTGTCATAATTTCGATTTAGTATGTGATCATTTTTACTTTTTAAGTCTTAATTTCGATGTATGTTAAAATTTCGATTTAGCGTGTCATAATTTAGAATTTTGTCATAATTATGATTTACCAGAGCTTGATTTTTTTTTTCTTATGTGGAATATTTATAGCCTAGCCCTAGTTAATCATTTAAAAGGATGGACTGTGTGTGTGTGTGTGTGTGTGTGTGTGTGTGTGTGTGTGTGTGTGTGTGTGTGTGCGTTTGTGTTTTGCCCTTGAATCATAAATGGTCATTTATGAGTTATTCTGTTGGTTTTGTTCATGGTTTGTGGCTCCTTTCAAGATGAAGCTGGCTTAGAGAGTATGTTGTGCTCTAATAAATAGCATTTATTAAAACTAATATGACATTGATTTTCCATAGGAATTCTTGACCGCGGTGCATTACATGAGCAAACGCGCTCGTTTCTCCATCCTCTCCCTCACACTCGCATCGGACACTAGTATTCACATGCTTGTTTGAGTAGGAGAACATATGATCCTGAACGGCAGGCTCTTGTCGGAGTGTGTGAGCGCTGGATGATGTGTGTGTGTGTGTGTGCTGCTGTTCTCTCCGGCCTGCTGATAGAGTGTGTGTGGCGCCACCGTGTGGTCAGAGAAGCAGTAGACACATGTTTCTGTGGCTCTCGATCTGTCCTGATCCTGGTTCACATCAGCAGCTCGAGTCATCAGAGAATCTGAAACAGCAGAAACATATGATTCATGCGAACCTTGGAGAAGTTGATGTTATGCTAAAAATGTTTGATGGAAATATTTTGTTTATATTTTATTTAATTATTTGTAGTGCTGGGCAACGATTAATCGGATCTAAAATAAAAGTTTGTTTACACATAATTTATGCATGTGTATGCCTACTGTGTACAATTATTTTGTATATATAAATACACACATATGCATGTAGGCCAATACGTTTAAGATTTTTTTATATTTATATGTAATATAAATTATGTATAAATATTGCCTGTATACATTATATACATGAAAATATTCCTTAATCTTAAATATATACATGCATGTGTGTGTGTGTGTGTGTATATACTAAATAATTTTACACAGTACACACATATATGTAAACACAAACTTTTATGTTGAATGCGATTAATCGTTGCCCAGCACTACGTTACTATATTCGTAAAGTCAAACGGAATGAAAAAACGCCAAATTTTTAACAATTCTAAATTGTTAAATGCATTTCATCCCCCCCCCCCCCCCCCCTATTATTCTTATTCAAATGCATTTTTAAAAAACTGCACTTATTTCCCTACACATAAAAACACATATTTGATATGTATTTTTTAGATCCCCGCATAAATAGTGTAAAGAAGTATTGTTAATAAATAAACATTTTTATATTAAAAATAATGTTATACGACAAAATGAATAAATCTGTCTTCATAAATCCTGAATATGTTTTGAGTAGTATAGATAAGGGGACATTCTAAAACGCTTAATGGCTAAAAGACAGTGTTATTAAAAGACCAAACTCAGTAAACGCCTTATTAATAAACCGTACTATGTACAAAAAAAATCAGATGAGCCCAGAATATGATCGCAACGTGTTCCACAACGTTCATATTCTGGGCTCTTTGATTTTTCTGTACATAGTATACTTTACACTCTAAACAATGCTGGGTTGTTTCAACCCAAGTTTTGGTCAAATATGGACAAACCCAAATGTTGGGTTAAAAATGTAATTTAAAATTTTAACCCAACTTCAACTTTCACTTTCAACTGTACATTTTTTAATTACATTTTTAACCCAACATTTGGGTTTGTCCATATTTGACCCAAATTTGGATTGAAACAACCCAGCATTTTTTAGAGTGATTAGTATGATGTTATGAGTTTGGTCTTTTAATAACACGCCTTATTACATTAAGGCACGTTACGTGTTTTCTGATCATGGTTTTTCATGTAATTAAACACTTTATGGTCATATTCTGGGCTCATCTGATTTTTTTTGTAAATTCTCACTTAATAATGTTGGGTTAAAAATAACCCAACTGTGGGGTGGTATAGCACCTTCCCAATTGTGGGTTATTTTAACCCAATGCATTGGGTTAAAAGCCAGATGGGTTGAAAAGTAACCCAACAGTTAAGTAAACTATTTTTTTATTTATTTATGACATTATTGTAATAAATAAAATACACTTTGTTTCCAAACACAGATTGTTTTTTCGTATAAAAAACAATAAATATGTCTCAACAAATATATTTTTAAATTACAACCTAAATTTTGCGGAGTCTAGAATTAAATTTTTAAACATGCATAGCTGTGTACGTAATTTCCAAACACACAAGTGTACATACAACATACGTATTTAACCCAACAGCAGAGTTATTACAAGAAATTACCCAACGGTTTTAAAAAATGACCCAACATTTTTTGGGGGGAAATAACCCAACATAGTGACCCAATATGTGTAACCCAAAGGTTGGGTTAAAAAAATGAACCCAACATATTTTTTTGTTGTTGTTTGCTGAGTTTAATGAGTCTTCGCCTACATTACGCCACGTGACGCGCTAGAATGTCCCCATAATAAGCAGGCTGGTGTTGTTAGATTGACCTTTGGATGACTGTGCGTGCTGGATGTGCTGGTTGTGCTGCTGTTTGCTGGTGTCCTGCTGGTGCTGCTGGTGTTTGGCTCTCCTGATCAGCATCAGGATCGCAGTGGTCAGTGTGAACAGCAGGACAGTAACACACACCCCCAGCAGTGAGAACAGCAGCGCCTCTGAGAACAGCACGGGTGTGTGTGTGTGAACCCCTGCGCGCCCCCTGCCGATGACCAGAGGAACTGCAGACGCGCCCACAGGACCCTGCGTCACTACAAAAATAACACATCTATTCTTTCTCTATTTTTAAAGGAGGCTGTCACCAAATCTTGCTCTATTGCTTATTGGACTAAATTTGTTAATACCCTTGATTGGGAAAGTGTTTGGTTATTACCTCATAAGTTTTTTTTTGTTACAAACAAGGTCAAAGAAATCTCTTTCAAAATAATGCACAAATTCTACCCCGTCCAACATTCCCTCAGTAAGTTTAAGAAAGACATTGATGTAAGCTGCTCTTTGCTCTTGGAAACAGTAGCCCACATCTTCTGCCATTGTAGTCATGTGGAAAAGTTATGGTACGAGGTATCTATGTTTATTAAGGAAAAGGTACTCTTTCATTTTGTTTTGCATTTTGAAAATGTAATTTTGGGATATTTAAAGTATGATAGCAGTGTGAATAAGGAGGCTTTTCTAATTAATTTGTTGATTTTATTAGTCACATTTCACATTCATAAGTGTAAGTTTTCTAACAAAAAGCCCTTTTTCTTTTAAAACAATTTAAAACAAACAATAATATGCACGGAAGAAGAATTGTCCATTTTGATTTCAACAATTCAGTTATTTTATTAACACCCCCTCTGAACTGTTAAGTCATTATGAAATCATAATTGACAATTCTTTATCCGTGCATATATCCTTTATCCTATAATCTTAGTCCTAGATGATTTATAATGGCACATTTCAGGGTTTATCAATGCTTAGTCACCATGAAATCAAAATGGTATTTTTTAATGGAATATTCCAGTATTTATCTCTTCTCTGATGATGTGGGCGGGGCAACCTGTCACTCACATGAGATCCACCAATAGCAAACCACAACCATCCAATCAAGCCCCGCCCACATTTGTTCTTGTCCAGAAGCGTGTGACTCGGATATACAGGACAATATGCCAAATTTAAAGATATTTAAAATTTAAAGTAATTTAAAGTTGAGAATTTAAAGAATTTAATTAAAAGCTAAAATGTCATGTATAAGAGCTCGGAGAGGTTGAAGGTCACGTGACTCATTCCTCAGTGAGTCATGAGGACATACACAAACAAGTATTCATTACTTGCTCAAAGTCTCTGCATTAAACTATTACATTGTTTAAAGAAATACATTTTTCGCTAACTGTGACTTTGTATATTTCTGAAATACATAACTTAGACAGTTCCCCCTGATAACAGATCACTGTAAATTGCAATGTGGACTCATGCATTTTCTGTGAAGCTGCTTTGAAATGATGTGTATTGTGAAATGCACTATACAAATAAATAAAAGAATGAAATGAAATCAAATAATGCACATGCTGTACTCACTCTTGCAGGCGTCTGAGCAGGCCGACGGGTGACTGCCACAGATCTCAGAGCAGTTCAGACACTTCTTCAGCAGCCGGTCGTAGAACTGACCCGACACGGCTTTACATCTCCAGGACACTGCCGACACAACAGCTCACGTCACTCATCAAGACAAACCCCCGATACTGCTGAACTGCTGTTTAACGAGCGCTGCGTGTTGTTTGATGTAGTTTGAGCAGGTTTGGAGCTTAATAAAGTAGATTATTTGGTGTTTTACTTTATATTACCAGTTGGTTAAATCTCAGTACATAAAAGGGATAGTTCACCCAAAAATTTAAAATTTCCCATAATTTACTCACCCGGAAGGCATCCTAGGTGTATATGACTTTCTTCTTTCAGACGAACACAATCAGAGTTATATAAAAAAAATATCCTGGCTCTTTCAGGATTTATAATGGGGTGAATGGCTGGAGAAAGTTTTGAAGACCAAAAAAGTGCATCTATCCATCATAAAAGTGCATCTATCCATCATAAAAGTGCATCTATACATTATAAAAGTGCATCTATCCATTATAAAAGTGCATCTATCCATCATAAAAGTGCATCTATCCATCATAAAAGTGTATCTATCCATTATAAAAGTGCATCTATCCATCATAAAAGTGCATCTATCCATCATAAAAGTGCATCTATCCATCATAAAAGTGCATCTATCCATCATAAAAGTGCATCTATCCATTATAAAAGTGCATCTATCCATCATAAAAGTGCATCTATCCATCATAAAAGTGCATCTATCCATCATAAAAGTGCTCCACACAACTCCAGGGGTTAATAAAGGTCTTCAGAAGTGAAGCCATGCATTTGTGTCAGAAAAATACCCATATTTATAACTTTATAAACTATAATCACCCCTGATGAAAAACCTCTGACCCGACGCACAACATAATGACGAAAACAGAAGCGCAGAGGAAAGAGCAAAACAAAACATCGGCCGTGAATTAGAAATTTTGAAGAGAAATGTCAGAGGATTTCTATATAGCCTAATAGAAGAGGAGCTTCAGTTTATTGCACATCCATGTTTTTTTAAACCGCGAGAGGCGTCTAAGCTTGCTACATCCTACGTCACACACGCGTCACGGGTTACTCTTGTGGCGCAAGTCAACATAACTCCGATTGTGTTCGTCTGAACGAAGAATGTCATACACACCTAGGATCACTTGAGGGTGAGTAAATCATGGGCTAATGTGATATTTAGGAGGATCTGTTGACAGAAATGCTATATCATATACATAACTATGTTTTCAGTGGTGTATAAAGACCTTACATAATGAACCGTTATGTATTTATCACCTTAGAAAGAGCCATTTCTATCAGTACACACACCGCGGGTCTCCTTACATCGACATGTTTCTACAGGAGCCCTAAATGGACTAAACGCGTTTCGTCACTATGTTGTTCTTCGTGTAAAGAAACTGCTAAAGTGAGCGAATAAAACACTGACACAATGATGAACACGTAACAATAATATTCGCAATAACATCGTTTTACTGAATAATCAAGTAAACCTAATTTCTTAATTTATCTTTGTAAAGAAACCTCATTGCTTAACTGGCTACTCTCTGCTGTCTCCAGACGACGACATCACTTCCTGTCGGCCACCGTAACTTCTGTTGGGTGCAATTCACAACCTCACCACTAGACACCGCTAAAAATCTAACACACAGTGTAACTCACCGCAGTATTCAGAGCAGCGTGTGAGAACCACAGGGTTGTGACACACCAGACTGCAGGACACACACTCTCGCACCAGCCGGTCCATGTACTGGCCTTCACCACAGCGATGGGCCATCGCTCAGTCCACACACACACCTGTGTTCATCTGAGTCATGAGGGACTACAGCTTAAAGCAATGAGATAGACACACACCTCTGCACTTTTAGTTTCTCATATTCAATCTTATAATTCATCACACAAAGAAGCTGATCTTCAAATGACTCGTTCAAAGCAAGCTCGGTAATATTCAGATTGGCACTTCAGTTAAACATGAGCATAAATGTATGGATGTGGACAAAATTATTTTAAATTCCATGGATTTGATAAACCTTTGTTAGTTTCACGTTGAACTAAAATAATTATATTTATAAGTGCTTTGCCTGATGGACATAAAAATTATATTAATCGTTATTAAAATATATGGTAAAATATAAGATATTATCATTATACTAAACTAAAGCATTCAACTTTACCTGTTAACTGTTTAAACACACTAACAGACACGCACACGCACGCACGGACGCGCGCGCACACACACACACACACACACACACATATATATTACCAATAATAATAAGCATTCAACTGTACCCGTTAAACTATTATAAGCAACATTAAATAGTTTGGTTACATTTTATTTTACGGTTATATTTTTTGTTTATTTTGTTACAGTGTAATTAAACGTTGAAGTACTGAGTAGCCTATAATAATAATGAACTACATGCACTTACTATAGGGTTAGTTGCACTCAATTATGCATATTATACAGTTATTATCACATGTAACACGTGTAACAAGGACAATGTCAAATAAAGTGTTACCAAAAGTTCGTACAATCCATTAATCTCAATTGTAAAATTCTTACGTTTTTTTTAATGAGCTTGTTGTGAATCTGTTAATAGCCTGTAAATATCAAGCACATTCACTACTCTTTCTACACTGAAAAAAAGATGGTGTAGGATTTACTTTCAGATTTCTTTAAAAATTGTAATAGTAAATTTCACAAATAATTAGTAACACATCTGGATTAGACTTGTAAGACATCGTCAAACAAGCAGGTTTTACTGCCAGATCTGCTCTCGCTCAGCGTATAGTTCAGTGATGACTCACCTCGAGCGGGACTGAAGGACTGAAGGCTCTGTGGTTTAGTTTCTGTGTGTGAGTTTATTTGTACCAGCAGATGATTTGAATGTAACCACACACACACACACACACACACACACACACACACCGTCTCAGGAGACCACACTGCTGCAATTGCTTTTTATTACATGCAGATTGCAGATATTACAGATTACATATTAGATGCAGATATTATACACGTAAATCTGAGACTGAGACTGAGAATTTTTTCACAAAACTTTCATGGCTTTCAAAAACTTTCAAAATATTTTGTCGTATGAATATTTGAACATGCGATTAATCAAAAGAAAGAACAGAGCCTCATTTGAAACAACGAAACCCTGGCTTTGTGTTTTTTTTAATCAACACTTTTCATTTAAAAAAAAAAATAATATTGAGGAAAAATCTAAGAAAACCGTGAACTATCTCAACACAGCTGGAGTAGATCCAGTCCATCAACACACACAGCGCTTCACAGTCCTGTAGATATTTCATTATTATACAAGTAAATCTGAGAACGTGAAAACCCTAAATGTTTTGGAAGAGGAAGCAAAGAATAAGAGTAAAACCTGCAACTGTTGCATTAACTCTGTGTGGGAATTCATTTGGCATGACCCTCGCAGTGCATTATGGGTACTCTTTCACTGCCTGTGTTTATTTTTTTTTTTTTAAGTTGCCAGTCAGTCATGTTGTGTGATATTACGCTGTACCCACATTGGACCAGTGGTTGTAAATGAATGGATGAATGATTCAACTTGGCACCATCTTCTGGCGAGACGTGGGAACACATTTGGCATGACCCTCACAGTGCATTGTGGGTATTCTCTAGCCGTCGAGCGCACATTGGTTGTACCGTATATACCCGAATATAAGACGACCCTGAATATAAGACGACCCCCCCTTTTTCCAGACTTATTTTTGGAGAAAAATAGATTTTTGTGGGAAAAAATCTCATAATGAAAGTGACGCGTCCGCGCCGCATCGAGATCATCGGCGCTCTCGTCAGTCGACGGCGTGGGAGAAAAAGGCTATCAATCGATTCCTCCACTCGAATATAAGATGACCCTGAATATAAGACGACCCCCCATTTTCAGCCTATTTTTAGGACAAAAACCTCGTCTTATATTCGGGTATATACGGTACAATCGTTGTTGCAGGGCATTATGGGATTGAATGAGTGCACTTGATAACATCAACTATGATAGTGCTCTATTTAAGGCTATGGGGGCGATTTCGGACACAGCCTTTCTTCGATTTTAGAAGATGCTTAACAGCGCCCCCCCTACCGAAAATAGGGGAGGAGCTGTTCGATAAGACCCGCCCTCTCTTCCTGTTTCAGTGGAAATTGCATCAACACATTGAACAATGCTGCGCGTTTCAAGGCACTTCAGTGGGACTTTAAGGTGTGTTTGGCAGACCGATCGGTGTATGACAGCTTTATTTGCGGTAATACGACATGGTGTTAACGCAGAAATAGTTGGCAACAATTTAAGTTAAAGAGCTATTTCTACCTGATTTACAGTTTTTTTCAATTGCTAGCAAGCGTTTACCAATACTTAAAGTACTTTTTCTAAACTCTTAACACAGCGACACACCTACGTCACACAATTAGCCAAATAGTTAATTTCTGGCCAAAACCATATTTTGTTAAATAAATACAAACTCTACATTTCAAAACGCTAAAAACCTTTTTCTACATATACTGACTCTATCAAAACACAGCATCACAATCGAATCGTTCGGTCTAAACACTAGCTTTTCTATCCAACATGAACATATAGTCAATCGTAGCACAACATCTGTCAAAATACTGACAATTGATGGCATTATGAAAACTGCATTACTTGTCATGTTTTAGTTTTCCATGCAGACAATGCTAAATAATTTTTTTTTTTAAATATACACTCACCTAAAGGATTATTAGGAACACCTGTTCAATTTCTCATTAATGCAATTATCTAATCAACCAATCACATGGCAGTTGCTTCAATGCATTTAGGGGTGTGGTCCTGGTCAAGACAATCTCCTGAACTCCAAACTGAATGTCAGAATGGGAAAGAAAGGTGATTTAAGCAATTTTGAGCGTGGCATGGTTGTTGGTGCCAGACGGGCCGGTCTGAGTATTTCACAATCTGCTCAGTTACTGGGATTTTCACACACAACCATTTCTAGGGTTTACAAAGAATGGTGTGAAAAGGGAAAAACATCCAGTATGCGGCAGTCCTGTGGGCGAAAATGCCTTGTTGATGCTAGAGGTCAGAGGAGAATGGGCCGACTGATTCAAGCTGATAGAAGAGCAACTTTGACTGAAATAACCACTCGTTACAACCGAGGTATGCAGCAAAGCATTTGTGAAGCCACAACACGCACAACCTTGAGGCGGATGGGCTACAACAGCAGAAAACCCCACCGGGTACCACTCATCTCCACTACAAATAGGAAAAAGATGCTACAATTTGCAAGAGCTCTCCAAAATTGGACAGTTGAAGACTGGAAAAATGTTGCCTGGTCTGATGAGTCTCGATTTCTGTTGAGATATTCAGATGGTAGAGTCAGAATTTGGCGTAAACAGAATGAGAACATGGATCCATCATGCCTTGTTACCACTGTGCAGGCTGGTGGTGGTGGTGTAATGGTGTGGGGGATGTTTTCTTGGCACACTTTAGGCCCCTTAGTGCCAATTGGGCATCGTTTAAATGCCACGGCCTACCTGAGCATTGTTTCTGACCATGTCCATCCCTTTATGGCCACCATGTACCCATCCTCTGATGGCTACTTCCAGCAGGATAATGCAACATGTCACAAAGCTCAAATCATTTCAAATTGGTTTCTTGAACATGACAATGAGTTCGCTGTACTAAAATGGCCCCCACAGTCACCAGATCTCAACCCAATAGAGCATCTTTGGGATGTGGTGGAACGGGAGCTTCGTGCCCTGGATGTGCATCCCACAAATCTCCATCAACTGCAAGATGCTATCCTATCAATATGGGCCAACATTTCTAAAGAATGCTTTCAGCACCTTGTTGAATCAATGCCACGTAGAATTAAGGCAGTTCTGAAGGCGAAAGGGGGTCAAACACAGTATTAGTGTGGTGTTCCTAATAATCCTTTAGGTGAATGTATTGTGCAACATTAGCAACTGTAAAACACTCTAACTCATAATATTTTGTTCTGTTGGTATAAATGAATGTAGGATGATTCAGCAATATTAAATAATATTTAACTTAAATATTAACATTTATTAACATTAATTAACATTTATTAATATTAACATTTTTTTATTGCAGTTTGGGCTGAAAACAAATGCCAAACAAAAGCTAGACAGTGTTGCCTATAGATTAGCGACTTTTCAGACCCCTTAAGTGACTAAAAGAAATCTAGCGACTTTAGGACTGCTGTTAACATCTAGTCAGTCACTATATTATACTCTATTATACTCTTTTCAGACAGTCCTCGGACAATCCTATACAGGGTCCAGTTCTTCAGCCCATTTCATACCCATATTGGCTGGGGAATTACAATGAGTCAAAAATAGCGGCTTGTTTTTTTTAAAACACAAGAATTAAAACAAATGATCTCCCACTGATTGTTTGCATGAACTAAATGACTGTAGGAGCTCAGAGGGAGAGAAGTTGTTCATCTCAGCGCAGATGACTCAGATTTACAATAAAGATGCATAATCCTCTGGGGACATCGCTCAAGTTTTGTTTCAAAAGATGAATATCTCTAGCCTTTCAACTCATTTTGTGCCACTGATGTTTGCAAACAGCTTCCCCCACATTGTGTTATTTCATAAATCCACAGTAAAATGAGTCGTGCTGTTGCAGCGCTGTAAAGTTTTGGAGTAAATGTAATTATTACTTGAGTATCTTTTTGGCGACTTTGCATTAGCAACTTTTACTCTCTTGACTACATTTTTGAGCAAGCAAATGTACTTTTTACTCCAATACATTTGTGAAGAGTAATGCAATTACACATGACATTCTGCATGACACTAACTTTATCTGCTGCAGTTTCTGCTATAAAGAAGCGCTATCGCCGTCGAAGGAACTATATCTTGTGTGTTTTGCCTTTACTGGTCCACAACGCTGCTTTACGTGAACGCGAGTGCAATAGCATTAGTTTCTGAAACACTGGTGTTTGATTTAGGAGATGAGGACATGATGAGGCTCAAACCAGCTCGCAGTGCAAGTAGACTTTACTGAACAGTATTTTATGTATCCACTATATTGAGGATACCTTTTTGAAGGATGTTGGTTTACTTGTGACCTTTTTGTGCACTTGAGCTTAAAGGGATAGTTCACCCAAAAATGTAAACTCTGTCAGTAATTACTCTCCCTCATGTTGTTCAACCCCGTAAGACTTTCGTTCATCTTCGCAACACAAATTAAGATATTTTTTATTAAATCTGAGAGCTGGATCACTCCTCCATAGGCTTCTATTGTAGTTGAAACTTGCCGGCCCAGAAAGTTATTAAAGACATCGTTAAAATAGTCCAAGTGACTACAGCGGCTCAACCTTAAGTTTATCAAGCGACGAGATACTTTTAGTGCGCAAAAAAGTGATCCAGCTCTCAGATTTAATCAACAATATCTTAATTTGTGTTGCGAAGATGAACGAAAGTCTTACGGGGTTGAACAACATGAGGGAGAGTAATTACTGACAGAGTTTACATTTTTGGGTGAACTATCCCTTTAACTGAGACTTGAGAGTTTATAGACGTTTACAGTTTTTTACAGTCGCTAGGACACATTTCTCAATACTTAGGTCACTTTTTCAAAACTCTTCACACAGTTCTCCAAACCAACTTTCAGCTCAGCCCAGCGGTTCATTTCACTTTCAAAATGCACTAAAACTACCAAATCACTTTATACATGTCTCAAATCAACATATTCTTCCATCACACTAGCAAAGGTTGACAGCCAACAAACACACTTTGTCACTCACTAAACAATGACCTAAAAAACACTAACAACAGTAGCATTATACAATATTTTCTTCTGTAAAACAAGCACACCTCTCGACTGTTTAGAATTCACTGCAATATATGTTACTGGAATGAATAAGACATGACGCAGTGCTTCAATATATTTTATGTAGTTTTGTTGTTGTTGCACAGACTAATTCCAAAGTACAAGAATTTGTATACACACCATTCACCGATACAGATACAATAGGAATCAGCTGTGGTTGGTCGAATTGTCCAATGGTTTTTATAGCATTTACGTAATTGTAAGGTTTAAAATATATTTCATTAAAATATTACTGTTGAACTGTAGCAAATTGCTGTCTTATTCAGTTTTGAATTATTTTATTGTTTTGAACATAAGTTTAACATTTTTGAAAACAGTGTGTAAGCATGTGCAAATTGGCCTGTAAGTACACAGAGTTTTGGCGGTTGTTGTGTCGAAGTGAGAAAATAATTAATGTAATTTGAAAGATGTAGTCATTGAATGCATTTTGTGCCAAAGCAATGATAATTAATCCACAGTTTAGCCCACATATACTTCTGTTGTCCTCACTGTGTGAAGAGTTTTGAAAAAGTGAAGTATTGAAAAATGTGTCCTAGCGACTGTAAAAAAAACTGTAAGACGCAATAAATGACCTTTATTTATTGCAATATTTAGGCGTTCAGTTTTATTTTAGAAAATATGATTTCTCATCTTACAAATCAACTGTTTCCTATTTTCACTGGCATGTGAAGTACTAGTGCATCTTTGAGCCTACATTCAGTGTGAGTAAAATACTTTAAGTACTGTTAAAATCAGACTCTTCCTCGAGTCGGATTGAAATCGGTGACTTGTAACTTGTAATGGAGTCATTTTTGCTGTAAGGTATCTGTACTTTTCCTCAAGTATGGTTATAGGTACTCTTTACACCTCTGTGCTGTTGTGTTCAAGGCGAAACTGATCACACACACTCATTTGAGCACATCCTTGCACCTGCCGTTCTTTTAAATAGACTTCATGTAGACATGTTGTTTCTTAGACGACCTACAGAAACTAGCAGAAGAACTATTATAAGGTCTGAGCGAGCATGACAGTGCAGTGTGTGACTGGGGTTCAGTGAAGCCAAACCACACACACAGATGGTGGATCGGGACAGGAAGAGCTCGCTCAACACACACACACACACCTGTTGACTCAAAATACAGTCAAAGCCTTAGTTTGTAGATGATAAACGCTGCATTGATTAATGTCTTTGGTTTCATTGTGTGCCAGACAATGAGAAATGCATGAGGAGCTAAACATATACGAAGTTTTCATTACAGTGGGATTCATCTGATGTTTAATGTATTCATTGTTGATCATATTTTACAGTACTTTTATCTGGATAAGTAATCATGTATAGTACCATTCAAAGGTTTGGAGTTAGTACAAATTTTTTTTTCTTTAAAGAAATTAATAATTCAGAAATGATGCATTAAACTGATCAAAAGAGACAGTAAAGACATTTATAATGTTACAAAAGTTAACTTTTGAACTTTCTAGTCATCAAAGAAGTTTCACCAAAATATGCACAACTGCTTTCAACACTGATAATAACATGATTAATAATTGGACACCAATAATAATAGAGCAAAATCATCATATTACAGTGATTTCTGTAGGATCATGTGACACTGAAGACTGGAGTAACAAGGAATAAATTACAGTTTAACATATATTCACATAGAAAACATTGTAATAATATTTCAGTTACTGTATTACTGTTTTTTCTGTATTTTTTATCAAATAAATATATATTATAGTAAATATTTGTATAGTACTATCCTAGTATTGCACATACACAAGTCAAATTGAGCATTGTTCACACATTAGTCTTTATTTGTTTGGTAAATTAACGTAATGCGCTTATTGTCAATAACAACACTGAAAAAGGTTGGCGGATACTTGATCACACGTTTCTCTACAATTGTCAATAATTACAGGTCATGAACATGATGCTTAATCCATAAACATGCCAAAAGATATAAAGCTAACACCATCATTTTTAAAATATAAATCAAACCCCAAACTGGACAACAGAGGGAGACATTGTGCAACAAAAACGATTGCAAAAAAAGTATAAAGATGATTATTTTATCATCTTTATACATCAAGATTTTCTCAATACAGAATTTAGTCAGTTGTGTTAAAGGGTAAATTTGACTCAGAATGCTCAAGATTAAACATAAGATTGATTTCTCTGTAATATTTTTGTACTCTGGTATAGGGATTATTTTACATGATAATATCCCACTAAAAGTCATTACCAGCCACTTTTAAACACAAATGCATACATACAACTTTACATAATTAATTATAATATATATATAACATAATATTACAGGTTGGTCGTGCATTATTTAGCATTTTTAAAAGGCAAGACTTTACATTATGGTTTAATTTAATAACATTGGTTAACTAAAAGCATAAACATAAACCAACAATGAACAATTGTTCTACGGCCTTTATTAATATAGTTAATATTAATTTGATCATTTAGTAATGTTTATACACTGCATGTGAACTTACACAAACAAACAATATAAAACTCTATTTCTATGAACTAACCAATAAACATATTGCTCATTGTTAGTTCGTTAATGCGTTAAATCATGTTGACAAATGAGACCTTATTGTAAAGTGTTACCGTCAAAAGGTTCATACTTAAAGAACGCCTGTGCCTTTGGAAAATTTAATTAAAACACAATCCCGCTTTCTCCACAAATGACCTGACAACATGTTTGAAGAATCATTTAATTAAACCTGAGGATTATTCCGCTTGAGTGAATTGTAATAAATTAGATCTATAAAATAAATAACTGGGCAAAAATGACATCCAGCCACCAGGGAATGACAGGCACAGCCTGACACTGAGTTTATTTGCTATGATCCCGGACACACACACATGCACGGCAAGAGAAAAGCAATACACAACCTTCAATCGAAGCAACTAATGAAGAGTATGAGTCATTTTTTTCAAGGCTTGTTCACACAGCTGTATGGTATGATGAAGAATGACATCTTTGAAATGTGTTATTAATATAAAGGGAATGCTATATTGCACCCACACACCATCAGACTGGGAACTATAGACAACTTAACATGAGATACAACACTAAAGCACTACACACTAAGTAACACACCCTATGCCTGCCTGACGGCCAAAGGCACATTGTAACACATTGTACTGGACGAATACTGCGATAACCACTTTGCTGTCATCAATACTTCCCCAGGTTTCAAAATATGTTTGTTTGGGTCCTAAAATGCTCCAAACATGCACTCGTTCACCTCAGACGTGCGTCCCTCTGTAAGTCGGACAGAGTAAGTTCAGTCTGAACTGTTTTAGCCCTTCGCAAATGTTAAGATTCTCTAAACCCCTCAAATAGGCGAGAGCTGAAGACGTCCAGCTCAATATTTACACATTATACAGCTCTTTAAGCGACAGGGATTTAAAATAAGTGTTTTATTTACAAGTGTATAACAGTAGATTAATTGATTGTACATTCAGAGTTTATTGTTAAAGCTCTATGAAGGAATGAATGCACATGGTTACGCTTCTCTCATTCATGTGTCTTTTTGAGTGATTATTTAAGGCACTTGCAACGTCGTTTTATAATGAATAGTTTTTCATGTCCTCCGAGCGATGCAAATGTAAAGCAGCTGCTATTGAACAGTCCGTGGTGATGCTTCAACATTAGTGTGGCGGGATGCATTCATCACATTGATGGATAAAGGCTGAATATCTTACGTTTTATAATGAGGTATATTCAACATGTTGGCAAAATTATTGCACGATTGTGCACTTGTTTGAATACTTTTCTCAGAATAATGAATAATACAGTTAAATGCAGTGTATGCCCTCCTTGCATTCTCTGTCATCTCTGTCTCGCTGACTGAGGCGAGTGAGCAAAAGGTTTGTATAACAACTGGAACGAGAAGGATTGATTTGCATCTCATTTGCCAGCTGATGAATGTTAATTAAGTCCAACCAATGGTTATTGGTTAACTTACACCATAGGCCTACTAATCCAAAAATGAAAAAATTGAGTGTTCAACAGAGGGGTACAAGACCCTAGGACTTTTGTCGCACTTAACTTTTTAAAAAAAATTGATTCGAGGAGTTTTGTTGAAATTTAAAAAAAAGTAACAAATCTTTCCCTCGTGGGTCAATTTGACCCCCATGGGAATGAATGTAAGGCGAGGAATGCTTCATTGAAAACCCTAAAAATGCTCAAAATTCAAACTAAAATTCAAAATATTTTGATAATGTCTACATCCCAGCAAACAAATTTAGGTTCTGGGAACGTTAGTTTTTGGTTCCCAGAACGTTCCTAGAACTTTCCCTTAAGGTTAGGGGAACGTTCCCGGAACGTTCTCCTTACGTTATAAAAATTTAACCTAAAAATAACCTACATGGAACGTTCCTATAACGTTCTTGTTTGGTTCCCAAAAAAACCCCTCACGGGACCATTCGGGAACGTTAGGGGAGCGTTCTGTGTTTGCTGGGATGTGTCTCTGAATGCATACTGAAAGAAAGGACTTTAGGACCCAGCGGAGCAGCTCCATATAGAGCTATAAGGCCATCTAGTGGCAAAAGTCCTGAAACATCATGTTATATTATGATTTTCACAAGAGGTCCGCAAAGAGTGTAAGATATTTTGAGCTGAATTAAACGGGTTATCCATGACATTGTGAGATATTTTAAATTTCAGTTGAAGGAATGTGAGGAATGTGCTTAAATTACTATTAATTAATTATTTATTGATCAAATCTAGTAATTTAAAGGTAAATAAAATTAAGAATAACGAAAATATCAAAATAAAATAAGCTTTCTCTCCTATAATTTTAGGAATTCAGGTCATTTTGACCCACGAGGGAAAGATATGTTACAAAGTGCGATTAATAAAAAGTTCTAAAACTTTCTCCAGGTCAGATAATAATTACTAAAGCTCTGTTTCAAAACCCAGTGAGCGTTTAAAGCCACAACTCACAACTGGTTCCTATAGAATTCAGCAACAACACACAGCACATACAAATATGCATCAAATAGTCTATCTTAACTGTGCAATTGGATTGCTTTTTCCATGAAGGATACACGTGATGCTCTATAAATGCTATGAAAAGGAGGTTTCTTGACAATGTTAATGCCTACACCTTATGATGCCTGAGACTGTCCATTAGCTCATTAAGTTTTGCAACAGAGCTCATCTTTCTCCTCCCCCTCTCCACTGAACATTGTGTACATTTCCAGTACCAAAATAAAACTCTACTGGGAACCAGAGGCGAAATATGATGAGGGAAGATTTTATAAATGTAAACAAGATATAAGCAGATGGCAGCCATCAGGTTTTGGTATAAGATATAACAAGCATAATTCACTAAATAAACAACAAATAAATAGGCCACAGAAATGTACATCTTTTCTTAGATTTTGGAGACCTTTTTATATTCAGTGATGTGGTCTGGTCATCACAAAAGCCTTGAATATTAAGAAGCCTAACAAGCTTGTCCTATTTGGCCTCGTGTTTCCACAGAAGTCTTTAGAGAGTGAAATACTGTTTATCTAATAAGGGCCATGATCTTGAATATTGGCGCTACTGTATCTCTTAACTTTAAAGACAGTTTTGGCACTGAAGTGAACACACTTGCATAACAAATCACAACAGCTTCATAATTTCTTCAGACAGCAACACCAAACAAAGCAAGAGTTATTTACAGTAAATTACATTCATCGCTTAAATACATGAGATCAATCAGATCAAGCTCTCCAAAAGGATCATTTTAAGACATGCAGGTGTCCAAAAAACATCCAGATAAACTTTAATACTTAATGTTGATCTTAAATACTAAATCTCTCGTAGTTTCTGACAGGTAGTTTTTGACTTTCTACAAAGGACAAATTTCATGTAACATTTTTTTTAGATGCTCGTCTGAAGGTTTCCATTGAGCAATGCAGCGTTTTGTGTTTCCGTCATGACGTCGTTGACCATTCGAGTCCTGTCCTGTCGACTATCGCTTCGGTCGATCTCATCCAAGCCACCGACTCTTTTCAGACACAAGACGTTTTGGAAACTCTTCTTGAAGTTGTCCGACAAGAAGGCGTAGAGGATTGGGTTGGCGCAGCTGTTGGCGTAACCCAACACCACCACGAAGTCAAACGTGCTTTTCAGCACTGGTGTTGTGGGAACGGTTCCGGTCACAGACGTCACGTTGAATACGTAAAAAGGCAACCAGCAGAGCACGAACACGACCACTACGATAGAAACCATACGGGTGACTTTCCGCTCTGAACGCTTTCTTTTGGTGGAGCCGACCCGCATGCCAGAGGACTTCACCTTTATGACGATTAGCAGGTAGCACATGGAGATGACAATCAGCGGTAAGAAAAAGCCCAAGAAAAAGGTGTAGAAGATAAACGCGGTGTAGTAGGTGTTTTGTGGCTCAGGCCACAACATGGTACACGTCCGAGCCTCGTTTCTTTTCAAGTTCACTCCGCTGTAGATCATAATTGGTAGGTTGACCAACAGAGACACACTCCACATGGCCAGACTGATGGTTTTGGCCATGCGTGGCTTTCGCCATTTGGTGGATTTGATCGGATGCACCACGGCCAGGTAGCGATCAAAGCTCATGACCGTTAGAAAGAAGATGCTGGTGAATTGGTTCATGGAGTCTGCGGTTAGGACGACACGGCAGATCGCGGATCCAAAGGGCCAGTGGAGAAGCAAGAGCTGAATCGCAATGAAAGGTAGACTTAGCATGCAAAGGACATCCGCCACTGCCAGGTTTAAAATGTATATATTCGTGACAGTCTTCATCTTGGCGTAACGCAGGATGACATAAATGACCAGCGTGTTCCCACACAGTCCCACCGCACAGACTACAAAGTACACAAATGTGATGACGACTGAACTTGTTTGGTCAAAGCCATGGTTGGTGCTATTGTGAGGGTAAATCTCCAGGCCAAAGTCAGACTCGTTCCCTGGGAAGAAGCTATTATTCACCAAGCGGTCAGGGAGGGATAGGTTGGAGTTGGGCATAAACGTCCATGTGTCCATTTTGGCAGTGTTTATTATTCACCGGGAAAAGGCTTATGAAGATTGAACCCACAGTTTAATACGAAACCTATGGGCATTTAAGAAAAAAAAGGAAGGAAATATGAGTTAACATCCAATCTGCAAATTGCGATAAATTCACATATACATATGCCTTATTTTTCTTGAATCAAAGTAATCTAATCTAAGGGATGTTGCACGTGAGTGTAATGGAAGTATTAATGTAGCCCTGATTTCCACGTTAAACTCTTAAAAATAGTTTCCAAAAGGGGAGATGCCATTGAAAAAAACATTTTTGGTTCCCCAAAGAACCTTTTAGTGCACAGTTTTAAAATACTGTATATATTTTTTCATACTGTGAATCATTTTAAAGGTTCTTCATGGAACCAGATGGCAAGAGAGTTCAGCAGTTGGGTTTCGGAAGTAAAAACTCCATTAATTTTTTCTCCATATAAAAATAGATTTTGAATGATAACTTTTAAACCTTTAAAGATAGCCCTGCTGTGAGCTAAGAGGTTGTTAATCCATGGCATTTGCTTCTGTTTAAGCCGTCAGGCTGCGTTATTTCAGCTTTTTCTTTTAAAATTATAATATTTAACAGCTGAATTCCTAGTGAAAAACTACATTTGCCATGATGCTGTACAGAAAATTACACCAATCAGTGAGTCACAAAAAAACAACACGTGCCAAATTATACTGAAGTTTAGGAATCCCACAACTCACATGAGTGAGCAAGACACATGGATGGAGCAACCACGAATCTCAAACAATAACTGCAATATAGGGTATAATCACCACAGAGGTGAATTCTGATGAGCATATCGCAAGAGAGTAGACTGGATTTATATCCGTTCTGCTTAAATAAAAGCATTATTTAAGTAAAAAATTAGGTGAAAATGGAAAGCTGGTCACATGCATGCAGCTAGAGAATCAATACTGCTTACAGGTCTGATCTGCAACTTTGGATAAACAAGGACTTTACCTTGTCTGTACAGCTCATTGACTTTTGCCCTAGCAAATATTGGTTTAATTGATCTTTACTGAGCAAACAGTTAGAATATTTGATATATATGAGATAATCTAACAAATGACGCGAACTTAATTTAGCTGTACAGCTCCTCCAAGGCTCGCATGAATGAATTAATATGAAAGTGAAGTAGGCAACTGCAGTGTTCTCTATTTAGATTGCAGAGATCCATCCAAATCGTGTCGGTCTCCATCATCCCACACAATATCACAACGTCTTCAACTGAGAAAAATATCAGATCCCAACCTAAATCAAATCATATCACTAAGTTTCCTATTCAAACCCTCAATGATGGATCAGTGTGCTTAAACAGCCCATATTAAATAGACAATTAATTATGCGTATACCGACTCTGCCTCTCTAAGCTATAACGTTAGGCTACTGTGATTTTCAGCCAGTACACGACATGTCTAAATAAATTGTGTAAAATATAGGCTATTTATAATGGATTATTATAGCAAGTGAGAAAAAAACATTATTTTGACATTAGCTAAAACAGACATCTACGACTGATCGAACTATTTTACATAAACACGTCTTTTACCAAATGTGTAGCCTAATTACCTGTAAGTCTCCTCATTTTTAAGTCTTTTTGGTTAAAAACGTCTGCTAAAATGATTAAAATGTAGTGTAAATATAAAAATACTTTCTTTTCCTCAAATAAAAATGTTAACCCGCCAATAACACACGTGAACTGGTATGCTGTAAAAAAAGACAATTTTAAACTATCTGATGTAGCTTATTACATTTTTGCCTGTAGTTACCTGTAGTTATGGGACACCTTTGGAGATCCATTCCTGGAATATGAACAGCTTCACATGTTTCAATTTGCCACCATAATATTACCGCAAAACTGTCCGAACAAGCGCGAAATCCAGCAAAGAATAACCGTCACTCGCACTTGACACCTCCTGATAAACCCGCGCGTGTCCGTTTGTGCGTCAGGACAACGACAGTTCTCCTCAGATAACAAATGACCGTTATTTCAGTGGAAAATACGCTAAAACATAAGTTTAGTAGCGAATGGCGCACTTGAACTCAATAAACTTAACATTTAAGTCATGAAAACTAAATTTCGAGGGGCAACAGTCGAATTCCTTTGGTATTTCTTAGTCTGAGCGGAACGATGTGAGTCAGGTCCTCTCGCGCGTGCGTGTGTGTGTGTGTTGCTGGAGCGCGAGCACGAGTGTGAGTGCAGATGGAGCTACTGATCCGTCGAGCGCGCGCTTCCTTCATATATCCTGCGCAGATACATTAATCTAAACGACATGAAAGGCTATATTCAGTTGTTTTTGCTGTGTGGTCTTGATAAGGATACGGGAATATGTCAGGGGTCAAAAATAATCATTTATGAATCCTCCCCAAAAAAAGATGTTTAAAATTAGATTAGATTGAAATAAACGCATGTGGGAATTAGAGACTTTAAATTACTCATATCGTGAGAAATCAAATGTTCCCTCAATTCTTTGAGATAAACGAATTTGATGTTAAATGGTTGTGAACTTAAAACTTTCACCATTTATTGAAACCAAGCTTTAAAAATGACACTATAAAAACTCCACTTGCAACTTGTTTTTACAACTTAACAGAAAACGTATTTCATCTTAATGGCATCCTCGGCTGGCTTATAGGACCCTGTTTTTTATTTATTTATTTATTTTTTATTGAACAATATGTCATGTGCAGACAATGGCAACAAAAATGTATCATTACAATTTGATAGGATCAGGTGCACAAGTGCATTACAGAAGCAAAAAATAGGAAAAAATAATAATAAATAAAATAAAGGGAGTTTCAAGTCATATTCTTCTATTGTAGGAAGTGTGCAACCTGAAATCTGCCATCTTTGGCATGTGACAATTGCCCGTAGAAGGCAGCAGAAGGGGTTAAACATAATCAAACCAAGTGCATGCGCACAAATATAATTCACCCTTTTGAATCTGTTTCAAATAACTGCTGAAAAAAACTAATCTTGACTATATATGACAATTGCAGGCATGCATACAGATAAATGGCATGACAAATAATGAATTGTTTCATTATTTTTTAACATAAATTCCTGAGATTGGTTATCTTCTGCTTTAAAAGAACTGAAATGCTCAATCCTAAAAGAAGAGAAGTGAACACATGAGCCTTTACCTTGGACAGCACGTAGTTAAACTGAATAAATGGGGTTAAAGGTCAATGGCTGATAAGTCACGAAAAGCCTTGATGAAAGGTAAACTGTGGCAATGAAAATAAACAGATGCAACTTGACAAAAAGGGTTAAATAAATCAAAATGATAAATGATTTAACCGAAACATGTATGGAGAAATAAATAACATCCATTATTTTTGATGAGTGGTTTACATAGAGAGCCATTTATTTTCTAACCTTGTTATAAAGCTCTAAACAAATGGAAGAAAAAGACAAAAGTAGGCCTAATAGAAATGGGAAATTCTTGTCAGGATGGTGTGTTGTAAAAATAGAGAGTATTATGCATTATGAGAAATCAAAGCATTTTTGTGTTCTTTATTATTGGGCACTTTTATGTCCCAGTTGCTGATTTTTATTAAAACATACTTTTACATTTTTTTTTTTACATATTTGATTATTTTAAGCTAGCGCCAAAAACATAAATATATTAAAAATCAGTATAATCATAAAACATTTCAATATGTATATACAATATTTATGATTTTACACAAATAACAAACAACACTTTTATTCAAGACCATTGGCATAAGTGTTCAACAGTGTCAGTGAAGATCATGCTTGAAACAAATTATGAGATGAAATGTGTGAAAAATGTCACTTTTTGTGCATCATATTTTTATTGTGCATCATTTTTAAGCAATTGTCAAATTATTTCAAAACTTTGCTGAATTCGTTTGTATTAAGGATACTAATTTTATTCCAATAAATGTTTAAAATGCCATTTTATGTTTAAAATGTGGGGTGAAATATTGCATGGTGGAAATGTTCATGACAGAATTCTCCACAAATTGAATAAACCTTATAGAGACTAAAACGTTTTTTTTTTTAAGACAGCTTATTTTCGACAAAAATAACGGTGATCTAATTGTGTTAAACAGAACATGGGAATCTCCATAGAGTTCAATTTTGCTGAATATTTATTCATTTTATTATTATTTTTTAAAGTCCCGTCATTTTTATCATAAAACTCATCTCTGATCACCAAAATGACATATTTAAATGTTTTTTATTTGAAAAAAATTCTTCATGCCTTAAAATATCTTGAATGTAACTCGACACCCTTGCCTCGTTTAGTATACACAGTTATATGAATATTTTTTGTATTTTAACACTTGTTGTGGGCACTTGAACTGTTTGAATCATCAAAAATATAATGGGCTTTGGACACTACTCCAGTGATAATAATTAATGTAACATTTCCATAATGTTTCCATCACACTTGTTCTTATTTTAAATACCTCTGTTTTTAAACAGATAAATACATATGTTCTTATTCTTTTAAGAAGTAGCCTCAACGGTAAATGATTTTATAAAATTTTGAATGTAATTAATTTTTAAAGGGATAGTTCACCCAAAAGTGAAAATTATCCCATAATTTACTCGTTCAAGCCATAGTTGTACTATATGAGTTTCTTCTTTCAGACGAATCAGAGTTTTATTAAAAATGATCCTGGCTTTTCCCAGCTTTATAATGGGAGTGAATGGTACCTGAGATTTTGAAACCCAAAAAAGCGCATCCATCCATCATGACAGTAATCCATACGCCTCCAGGGGTTAATAAAGGCCTTCTGAAGCGTTTTTTAAGAAGAAAAATATACATATTTATGACTAATCACTGGCATCCAGTAACGGCCGTATAGGCGAGTCTATAGTTCCGGTTGAAGAGTGACCTCTGACCCGACGCATGACCTCTGACCCGACGCATTTTTGACTGAACTAACACTTTAAACTATAATTGCCCTTTAAGCCCCAACAGCCTCACTGTCTTGAATTGAGCTGACCTCTTCATTATGTGCCTGATGTGTTTCAAACCTATACATTATAGGCCTAGACATGTGACGCCCAAGGGTCCAATTAAAAGCTTTTGTCAGTTTATAGGCACAGGGATAACTACTGATAAAGAAGGCGTCTAACTGTTTTCTAAGGCACAAAGCCAAAGCCGGGTCATCAGGGATATAAAAGAGACAGCTGAACTGGCGGACAGTTTTGTTGTTTAAAAATGGTCAAATGTAGTGTTAACTAGTGTGTTGCACTGTCAGCTGCACGGATAATTGCAGTTTTTTTTTTATTTCTTTATTTTTTCATTTACTTGTTTACAGAATTTGAATTTGAATAAAGATTTTTTTGTTGCGATAATTTTATAAAAGATGTTAAGTTGAAATATTCTGGAATATGAATCAACTGTAGTTCTGTAAATCGTTCTAAAGTAATCTTTCCACAAAATTGGATCATTCAATTCATCTTCCCAAAACCGACAGATTCTGTGTGGAAAAAGTGATATTTAAATTCCAAATATACATTATTTTATTCATCTTTACACCAGACAACCATTTTAGGCATCTTATTGGTGGGAGACAAACCATTACTTTATTCTTCTTACCATTTTGCAATTTTATTTTCCAAGTTTTAGGAATTGCAGAAATCAGCTGGTTGAATTGTAACCGATCGATAATTGCAGGGTTAAAGCAAAAGGTTTCTGGACAAGAAAAACCCACAAAACCAGGACTGTGAATTAAATTATGTTTTTTTTTTTTTTTTTATGGCAATATGCATTTAAATTGAGTTACAGTGCTTCCTCAGCCAAGATTTGTTAATACATTTTATATAATATTTACATTTGTATATTTATTCATGTTATTATATTTTTTATTCGTTTATAGTTTTGTTCAATGATGTGCTGATTCTGAATTCGTTGTTCATAATAAAAATAAGTAATTTTCTATTCAGACACTTGTGACATAACAGATGCTTATCAGAGTGATGAGAGATGTGATCTCATAACCTCCGGAGAGATGTTATTTAAAATTGTTTTGGTACATAATGTGCGTGAGAGGAATCCCGAACCTTCTAATTTTGTATCTAAATCATTTTTTTTGGAAGATTTGATAAGCTTAGATTCCATCTGTTTTATGTCAGAGGTATACATTTTTGACAATCGTTAGGAAAACATATTCATCATCATGGAGTCATGGGATATTATTTTCCTACATTTGTACATGGGAATGAAGCATTTTAAGTGTTCTTATCTAGTGTCTCCCACCAAGCCTGTCTCATGCATTTTAGTTTTGTTTTTTTTACATGATGATGGACAAGAATGAGTGCGAGTACATTTTGTGCATGTGTGTGGTCATACCCTTGTTTTGATGAGTAAAGTCTTCTGCTTCCAGATTCTACTTTAGCCAGGGAATAAGGAAAGGTATGTTATTGCATTGCACCTTTGGCTGCCTATAAAACTCCTTTAAAAAACACACATTTATAACAGATGTGAGCCAAAGAAGTGTTGTGAGACGTTTTCTCAACGCATTTCTCAGTCCAAAGCCCTCAAGATATTAATACCAACCTCAGTCAAACTAGTATATGATTCATTTTTCTCTGCAAAATCCATCAGTTATTTCAAAGCAGAAACGGCTCGAATTGAATCCATGTTTGTTTCTCTTTAAAATTGAATAGGAAAACTTTTTCAGAGATTCATAAATGTTAATACAGTATCCTTACATGAACAAGGAGAATTGCACACTCTGTCATTAGCTGCACATTTTAATGTTTATGAACAATGATAATTTACATATGTAGACAGGAATATAAAAAGAAACATGTTCTGGATGATTATATGCAAATATTATATACATGCAATAAAGTAAAATATTGGCATAAAAGCAAAAGCATAACATATTGTGATAAAACAAGGGTAAATTTACTGATTTATAATGATTCATAATATATTACAATACATTCAGAATATATTATTCAAAAGTAAAAAAAAAAAGAAAAAAAAAAAGAAAAAAAAGTGAATAATTGCTTTTGGTTTCTTGGTCAAACAAAAAAACATTTTTAACAAATATTTCCAAAAATGGTAACACGACATATATAAAAATAAAAATAATAAAAACATTACCCTGTGTTTGCTTTATGTATGGCCATGTGTTATTAATAATTGCATTTATTTGAGCAATATGGTCACTTAAACCATGGCAGTGTTGGCTATTAGCATCAATATCAACTATTTTCAAACAAATTCACACATTCCTTATTCATGTGTCATTTAGCAACAGTCACACAAAAATCCTCAAATATTTGGTCCAAGCTGGATGCCATGACAACCATGACATCATCCAGAAAACCACAATCAATTTGACAGCACTTGTACAGGAGGGCAGAAATTGCATAATCATCCTTACAACACGGCCCTTCCTTTGCATGGAAACCAACAACGTCAACTTTGTGCTTCCCCTTATCATGCCTCAGTCTGCTCATGTATTTGTATTAATCGCACAGAAGCAAAGGCAGTCTCACAGGCTCATACTTGAATTGCACTACAAAAAGGTGGCGCAGAAAGCAATTAAGGATTGTCTGTTTACAAAGTAGCCTAAACATGTTGGATGTTGATGAGCCTAAACTAATCGTTGATGAGAAAAAAAATGTGGGAAAAAAAATCTTCATACCTTAAAATAGCTGGAATGCAAATCTACACACGCCGCTTCATGAATATGGTAATTAGCCCCGCCTCCACTCAGAGATTCACTCCGCCAACTTACTGAGGTAAACGCTGCACAATGGTATCGCTCTTTACAACGTCGGACACATAACGGTAATTAATATGATTAGCCTTTTGCTTGACTATGTTATTAGACAGCTAATAATGTGCTGCTAATGTTTACATTTATGCATTTGCCAGACGTTTTATCCTAAGCGACTTACATTGCATTTCAAGGTACATATTTTACATTCTTATCAGTTTTCGGTTCTACAGGAAAGTTATGTCCCGTTTGCCATCTCAGTCTGCCTTCTAACAATCATCAGAAACGCTTTGAACAAAACAGAACGTCAGTGGAGAAAGGTATTTAGTTCATCATTATAACATCATAATACACATCACACTCCCGCTATATTGCTAAATCTACCCGATTTTTCATATCAGCAGAAGAATATCCTGGCATCTCTGGAGACTCCCCTGCTAGTTAATGACAGGTTGATCTGATTGGTTACAAGGTCGTTTGTGACGTCAGAAACACCATCGATTTCAAACCGCGTTTTTGAGACTGTCTTTGTTTCACTGCAGTTTTATGGAGAAAATACTCAGCGATGCTGTCGAGTTATGAACTTACACATGGTTTGTCTTAAAGCGTATTAAAAACACCACATAGACTCATGAACAACATTAAAAGCTGGATCTTCACCACAGGGGGACTTTAAAACACAGATGCACTAAGCTAGCACGCCTTGCACGTTGGTGTCGCGCAGGACGTAGCCTTCGGTGTCTCGGTCACAGTGTGCCGGCGAGCTCTTATGGGGACAGAGGAGGGCGTGGAAATGCCTTCGAAAAGTTTCCGACAGACATGCGTACAGGATTGGATTGGCGCAGCTCCACGAATACGACAGCAGCACCACAAACTCAAAGCCACGCGTGAAATCCAGCGCTAGATCCGTTCGGTGCAGAGAGCAAAAGTTCAAGACGTAGAACGGCAGCCAGCAAACGCCAAACACCAAAACAACCGCCACCACCATCTTAGTAACCTGTTTCTCCAGCCTGTGACTCTCCAGCGAAGATGTTTGCGTTCTGGCGTTTCTCAGAGTCACTAACAGTGCCGTGTAAAACACAATCATCACGGTGAAGGGCAAAGCAAAGCCCAATACAAACGTGTAGCTGAGAAAGGTCAACCACCAGGTGTCAGATGCGACATGAGGGTCAACGGTGCACAAACCGTAGTTAGCAGAGAAGTTAATAGCCATTGGAAGCACGGGAAATAGAGAGATAAACCACATTAATGCAGCGATGATCTTCGCCCGTCGTGGCGTCCGCCAACGAGCGAATCGCATCGGGTCTACCAGAGCCATGTAGCGGTCAACACTCATTACCGTCAGGCAGAAAACGCTTGTGAATTGATTAATGCCGTCTAGAACCATAACCAGCTTGCAAACGGCATCTCCGAAGATCCACTGGTCTTGGAAGTTTTGGATAGCGATAAACGGGAGTCCTACCATGAAAAGTCCATCAGCCAAAGCCAAGTTGAAAATGTAGACGGTGGTCGCTGAAGACATTTTGTCCAGCTTTAGGATGGTGATTATAACCAGCGAGTTCCCGGCCAATCCCACAATGCAAACTGCCAGGTACATCACGGCCATGGTGACGCTGAACGCATCGAAGTCCTCCTGGATGTAGACGTTGTTTATCGCGGCACCTAGAACCGACACGTTGTCGTAAAACATTCCCAAAGGCACTGCCGTTTCCATTTCTGGTCTTGTAGTCCTTATAGTTCAAACGTATTACAAGAACCAGGATTAGTTCTTGATCTTCACCTTGTCCTCGAAGGCTTACTCTCCCATCTTAAGAACTGATCTTCAAAGAAATTTCAAAGGTAAAACACATTTCACCCCAAAAAACCTGGTAGGATATTTGTTAAAATATCTCCAAACTCTAGTTGGTGTCAGACCCTCCTGCGGAGATCTTATATATCCCAAAGTGTGTGTGTGTGTGTGTGTGTGTGTGTGTGTCTAAGTCATCCGTCGACTCTGATAAGCTGCGCCGGCTCGTTCCAATCCGCTGTTATGAGGTTTCCAGGGTGCCATCTGTTACAATACTTTTGTTTTCATAACTAAACACTCTTGTCAGAAGGTCCATCCAGCCTCTTTCTTTCACACTCCCTTGTTCACTCCCTCTCGTTTTCCTCCTTCACTCCACCCCTACGTTTCCTCCCTTTCCTCGCAGTTCAGTGGGGGGTCAATCTGAGCCGATCAACCCCCAACTTCTCCTCTGGGCCACCCACTTTACAAATATGTCCCCATCGGATGAGTGATGAATCTGGCCGGTCTCCCTCTGCTTGTTTGAATATGCTGCGTTTCCCCCCTTCACTGTTTATATTTCTGGCTGATTGTCTTTGTTTGTTGGTCAGTGAATCATCTATCACGCGCACAAGGCCTCAGTGGGTGGAAGCGCTTGCCGATAAAAGGGCAAGAGTAATGAGCGATCACCTTAGTCCTGTTCCTCTTCTGACACGCATTGTTGGAATGCCAGTGAACTTCCCAAGAAATGCGAGGAAACAGTAACTGAGGGAGGTAATGATTAGGCTCATTTATACTCACCTCATTGGCCACAAGCACTGTTTTAGGAGAGATTATGCAATATGCAAATTGTTTTGAAGGTCATTCTACTCCCAATTCCATGAATCATTCCTACAATTTTGGAAGTTTCCATTGGCATGTTGAGCTTATGTCGAGGTTTAAGGGGCCTCAAGTGACTTTGTGTTGCTGAAGACAGGTATCAAGTCCTCTCCAATAAATCTACATGGCCAGCGTTTGGTTTCACTGTTCTGGGCTTGAGTTTTCTTGTATCTCTTAACTAGGAACATACCGGTTTTACAAATACCATGCTGTAGTTTCTAAGAATTGTAAAAAAAGAACCAGGACGTGATTGGAAATATTCTGAAACCTTTCATTCGAAAGCATTTAATGCATGTTCCTGTTATCATCTGTGTTTCTACTCTTTATTCATTTGTCTTGTATGCTTTTGTTATATGTGTGTTCTTTAATTAGTAAAACTGTGTATGCTGAGGTACATTTAACTAAATCCTGGGTTGTTTCAACCCATGTTTGGGTCAAATATGTACAAACCCGACCGTTGGGTTTGAAATTTAATTAAAAAATTTAAACCAACGGTTGGGTTTGTCCATATTTGACCCAAACATGGGTTGAAACAAACCAGCATTTTGTAAAATGTGGTAAAAATGAATGAATGAATGAAATGTATTTGTGAAAAACGAATGAAAATGAGGTATTTAAATACAGCATGATAGTCTTATTAAATAGCACTGCATTTGCGTTATCATATCACTTGATAGATTGTTTTACCAGTTATCAAATAAAAGAATAGTTTAGGATATGGTTAATTGTAAGTGTTGCACTCACTTCGAACTTAATGAGTCTCTTATGCATAGCATAAAAATGGCAGAGGTTGTACAATGATTATATATTCAATATGAGCTTAGCATTAAAGGGTTAGTTCACCCAAAAATGAAAATTATTTTATAATTGAATCCCCCCTCAAGCCTTCCTAGGTGTATATGACTTTCTTCTTTCAGCCCAACACAATCAGAGTTATATAAAAAAATTTCCAAACTTTATAATGGGAGTGAATAGTACCTTATATTTTGAACCCCAAAAAAGTGCACCCATCCATTATAACAGTAATCCATACGCCTCCAGGGGTTAATAAAGGCCTTCTGAAGTGAGGCCATGTGTTTTTGTAAGAAAAATATCCGTATTCATAACTTTATAAACTATAATCACTGGCTGTAACGGCCGAAAGCTAGTCTAGTTCCGGCTGAAGAGTGATCTCTGACCCGACACATGACCTCTGACCCGACACATGACCTCTGACCCAACACATGACCTCTGACCCGACACATGGCGTAGGAGTAGCGTAAGCTCAGGTGAGTCGACGACCTCTGACCCGACACATGACCTCTGACCCGACACATGACCTCTGACCCGACACATCACGTAGGAGTAGCATAAGCTCAGGTGAGAGTCAACGCCTCTCGCGGTTCAAACAACAAACTCAAGCTCCTCCCACATTTCTCTTAAAAAAATCTCATTTTAGATTTATAATTCCCAACCGGTGTTTTGTTTTGCTCTATTCTCTACACTTCTGCGTTCATCAATTAAGAGCCTAAGCCCCTCCCCTTCCGGTCGACCACCATGGGACCTTATTTCGGAAAAATATTGTATGGTAGTCAATGGCGAGAGACAACAAATATTTTGATCTCGTTTGAATTGTGCCCTGAATTACACATATGATGTTTGTCAATTTAAAAGATACATTTTAAAGTCAAGAAAGTCACAGTTTGATGTAAAACTGTTGAGGTGTAAGACTGTGAAAATACGTAATTACAAAGACTACAAACCCCAAAGGTGCACATTTTCTCTCAATGAATGAAGCTAACTTTACTGAAGCTAACTTTACTGAAGCTAACTTTACTGAGGCTAACTTTACTGAGGTTAACTTTACTGAAGCTAACTTTACTGAAGCTAACTTTACTGAAGCTAACTTTACTGAAGCTAACTTTACTGAGGCTAACTTTACTGAAGCTAACTTTACTGAAGCTAACTTTACTGAGGCTAACTTTACTGAAGCTAACTTTACTGAGGCTAACTTTACTGAAGCTAACTTTACTGAAGCTAACTTTACTGAAGCTAACTTTACTGAAGCCAACTTTACTGAAGCTAACTTTACTGAAGCTAACTTTACTGAACCTAACTGAAGCTAAAGCTAATTTTACTGAAGCCAACTTTACTGAAGCTAACTTTACTGAAGCTAACTTTACTGAAGCTAACTTTACTTAAGCTAACTTTACTGAAGCCAACTTTACTGAAGCTAACTTTACTGAAGCTAACTTTACTCAAGCTAACTTTACTGCAGCTAACTTTACTGAAGCTAACTTTACTGAAGCTAACTTTACTGAAGCTAACTTTACTTAAGCTAACTTTACTGAAGCTAATGTCTGTCATTGTGTCTATAGTCTTACGTTATAACCGTAACGATACGAGTGTTTTGTACCACACTGCACACACACGAGCAGCGGATCTCGCTCGTTGTTTCGCTTCCCGGGAGATGTAGTTCATTCAACGATTTTCAAATACAACTAAATGTTACTCTTCTGTTTTATGACTAACTGCGACTTTCTTGACTTTCAGAATTATCTTTTAAATTGACAAACATCATATGTGTAATTCAGGGCACAGTTCAGACGGAATAAAAAGATAAGTTGTCTCTCGCCATTGACCACCATACATATTTCTTCCGAAATAAGGTCCCATGAGCCGGAAGCGGAGGGAAGGGGCTTAGGCTCTCTATACATCAAGTGTCGGGTCAGAGGTCACTTGTTATGCGTCAGGTCAGAGGTCACTTGTCATGCGTCGGGTCAGAGGTCACTTGTCATGCGTCAGATCAGAGGTCATGCGTCGGGTCAGAGGTCACTTGTCATGCGTCAGGTCAGAGGTCATGCGTCGGGTCAGAGGTCACTTGTCATGCGTCGGGTCAGAGGTCATGCGTCGGGTCAGAGGTCACTTGTCATGCGTGGGGTCAGAGGTCACTTGTCATGCGTCAGGTCAGAGGTCATGCGTCGGGTCAGAGGTCACTTGTCATGCGTCAGGTCAGAGGTCATGCGTCGGGTCAGAGGTCACTTGTCGTGCGTCGGGTCAGAGGTCACTTGTCATGCGTCAGGTCAGAGGTCATGCGTCGGGTCAGAGGTCACTTGTCATGCGTCAGGTCAGAGGTCATGCATCGGGTCAGAGGTCACTTGTCATGCGTTGGGTCAGAGGTCATGCATCGGGTCAGAGTTCACTTGTCATGCGTCGGGTCAGAGGTCACTTGTCATGCGTCGGGTCAGAGGTCACTTTTGCTCCGGAACTAGACTCCCGTACTTCTGTTACCGGAAGCCAGTGATTATAAAGTTATAAATACAGTATGTATATTTCTCTTACAAAAATGCATGGCATCGCTTCAGAAGGCCTTTATTATCCCCTGGAGGCGTATGGATTACTGTTATAATGGATGGATGCGCTTTTTTTGGGCTTTAAAATCGCAGGTACCATTCACTCCCATTATAAAGCTGGGAAGAGCCAGGATATTTTTTATAGTAATATAACGCCGATTGTGTTTGGCTGAAAGAAGAAGGTCATATACACATGGCTTGAGGGCGAGTAAATTATGGGATACTTTTCATTTTTGTGTGAACTAACCCTTTAAGTGAATGATAATTCTACCTACAAATAAAAGCAGTATTTTAAAGTCGAATTGTGTTCTTTAATTATCTCCATTATTTATGTATTCCAGTAAAACTGAAAGTACTCCCCTTTTATCTTTCATCTTTCTTCTTTGATCTAATTTCTTATGGTTTATCATGGCTCTGAATTAGTTTCATTAAGTTAATTAGTATATTAAAAAGTGATGCTTTATTTGCAATCTTGCATTTTACTTTGAGTTTGACAAACTTGTTTATGAGTTTCTGAAAAGCCACAACAATTCTACTATTTCAACTATTAGAGGAATCCAGTATAATTTATTCAAAGTATTTCGTCACAATAAAAAAACACAGTTCATGCTCTGTCATTTTAATATTTCAAAAAACTTCAAACCCGATTTCACAAAGATCAACATGAGCAGTTCATATGGCAAATGAATCACATTGTCATGAAAGAAACAAAAATATGCTCACCATAAAAGAAAAGAAAAAAAGAAAATGTGATGTGAAGCATGAGGATACATAACCAGTGCTTTTCTAAGAAAGCCAATCGTTATCAAGAAAGAAAATTGGATCAAATAAACGAGAACAGAGATGAAAGATAAGAGTAATAAGAGCAAATATAAAGGAACTAATAATTAAGGCACACATGACAAAAATGAAAAGATAAAGGACTAACGATGAGAGATTGATTATGCTGGAATATATATTTAAAATACATTTTATAATTGTATCATTGAAGGGATTGGATAATGATTTGAAAGGGGTTCAAACTCAGGTTGTCTGAATATAAAGCAACATGAAAATATAAGAGTCAAAACACAAAACTCAATTTTTAATAGTTAATTTAATTCACTTTTCTGACTACATGCAGCAAGTGACGTCACCATATCAAGAAGTAAATTACAAGTTCTTCATGATTTTGAACCTTAATTAATGTTTAAATTTCTTTTAAAGTAATGCCCTCTTTCTTTTTTCCCCATTCTCGTTTATTTTACTGTCTAGCTGTTTTTGTTTTGTGTTATGGTGTTTGTGAAGTGTTTTCTTTTACTTTTCTTTAAAATTTTGTTATTTGTTAGTGTTCTAATTTTGTTGTTTCACACTGTAAACTGATGGATGTTCAAATAAAGAATATGTATAAAAAAAGTTCTTTATGATATTATGTTTTCAGTGCTGTTTTATTCATTTTTACAAAAGGCTAACACACCATTTTCTCCAAATATAATTTTCCAAATTCTTCCAGAACAATCTTGCATGGAGGCAAATGTACAGCAACTGAAGTATTTTTTTTTAATCCACGAGTTTACACCTGTACAAATTATTAACCTATGCAAACTTCTTTTTTTTTTTGATTGAAGAAATATCAAAACAAACAATAGAAATAGAATACATACAATACAATACATTTCAAATGCTAGTGGGAGGTATAAACAAGTTTCTTCGAGGGCAATATTGATTTGATATAATGCTTCACTTCATTTTTAAATGCAATAAAACATGTTTTTTCCCTTGAAAATGTGCATTCATGAATGTGAAATTTAGCCATCAAAATAAAAATAATAATAAAATAAATGCGGGGTTGTTTATCTTTGGAGTTTACAACAATACAAGAACATCTTTCCACAATAATGTACAATTTTCATCAACATTTCCAAGAAGATTTCAAGTAAATTTTGCCAAAAAGAAGAAGAAGAAAAAAAAAAAGACATATAAGGACAGTGATAAAATAAATGAACAGCTATCTCTGCAAACTATGCAAACTTCATCCGATGACATGTAGGAACGCAGCTGACGTGGCCACTTTAAAACTCCGTAGCGTGTGAATTACCCAATAGGAGCTCGAGGGGGGCGGGGCTTATGGCGTAACACAGACACGTGTACAGGAAAGCAGGAAGTGAAGCGGCTCACTTGGTGCCTGTAAACAGTAAGTACAATTCAAAAATATGCTGAGGTCAAATTGTCAACGAATGAATGAAAACTAACCAAAAATCGGCTATAGCTGCTTTTATTTTCTGTTTTTGAAATGTTTGAATGTTTAAATGCAGCAGAAGTTCACGATTATCTGTAGCAGATAAACTTTATTCTGCACTGCATTCACTTTATCATATCTCTAGATTGTTTAATAGTTGTTTTAACAGTTATCAGATAAAATATCAGTTTGTTTCGATGCATTGGTGTTGATTTGAGCATAATGACAGGTGCTGTGCTCACTCAGAAACAGTCTGTTTACACATCTGACACTATATTGTATTGCTTACACTTTATTTTAAGAGGTCCGTGTTACAGTGTAATTCTACATTTCACTGCTGAGTAATATTTGTAATGTACTTACTATAGGGTTAGATTTGCTTTAGGGTTAGTTGCATGTAATTATCCATAATTTATAGTTAGTACTACATGTAACATGCATAACAAGGACACTAAAATAAAGTGTTACCATATTTATTGTAATTATAACCACACAATTGTGTCACTGAGCTTGTCATTAAGTGAACGTTAATTCTACATGCAAATAGTTAGAGTTGGGGCTTGTTTTAATCTCCAGTGCTTACAGGAATCCTGGATAAACAGGAATCCTGGATAAACAGGATTTGGTTCACACCCAACTCTGTGATGTCTAAACTGCATCTGCGTGCGTCTCTTGTCTGTTTTTCGTTTGCACAGGTGTCATGCTTCCAGGCTTCAGTCCTGTGGTTCAGGCCCTGCTGGGGACCCTGTTCACCTGGGGCCTCACGGCAGCTGGAGCCGCTCTGGTCTTCGTGTTCTCCGGCAGACAGGTGAGCCGGGTCTCTAAAGAAACAAGCTTTCATTTCAAAAATGAGAACGACATGAGCATATGATGACCGAAATGTCAATCTGATTCTGACCCAGACAGCAACATTCAGTGCTTAGCATAAGTGCAAACACCCATGCTAAAGTTGACTTTGGAATTAAAATAGCCCCACTTCATCACATACCTAGAGATCGGCATGGTTTTATTTCAGTTAGCCTAATGGCTGGTTTGATTTGCATTGAGAGGTGATCTTATGGAAAGTACCCCATGCCAATCTCTAGGTGTGGTGAAGAGTGTGTGATGAAGTGGGGATATTTTAATACCAGAGGCCGAGGGAACTTTATCAGGATGCATAGTTCCCCGGATCCATGAAATAACCGGCCTTTAAAAATAAAAATCTGCCCCTATGTGGGATTTTAACACAGGGGTGTCCTGACTTATGCCCTCTGTATTTTAAGGAAGAACATTTATTTATTTATGATACATTATTCATTCACAAAGAAAATTGCTGTCCTTAAAGGTTGGATTTTTCCTAATTTTTTAAATTAAGGCATTAAGATACATTTCCAAAAGATGATTTTTTTATTCCTCTTTTTAGTCAACTTTAGCATGGGTGTGTTCACTTATGCTAAGCACTGTAGTGTCGGCCCAGATCCGGCCCATATCTGATACGTGTTGAAACAACATCTTTTGTGGGCCGACACTATGTTGGTGTCTGGGGAATGGCTTTCTTGTTTTCGTTGAACACAGAAGAAGGTATTTTGAATAATGTACTAATCACTTTTATCCACCTTAGTGAAAAAAAAAAACCATTTATTTCATACTAAGTATAGTACAAACACATTAACATTTTTACTGGCATATAACCTGAGACTTACTGATGTAAATATTATAATTATACTTCATTTGGAGTACTTCTTTATTGCACAATGCACATTTCTTAATATTAAGCCTACAATGTGTATTAATAATTAATAATTATCACTAATAGTATCTCTGTATAATATCAGCCATTACATGCTAGATATTTAAAGTGTACCCGAAGTATACTTGCAATAGTTGCACAATCAAATATACTTATGTTTATCTTTAGTTGGACTTCAGCACTATTTCCAGATAAATAAAGTGCATTAAGTACAAAATTAATTGTTCCAATTTAGCAGATTTTAAGTATATCAATTTAGTAGATCAAAAGTACAATTGCAGGGTATTTTTATTAAGTACATAAATATGTAAATGTATTTGTAGTATACTTAGCCTGAAATAAATGTATTTCAAACACATTTTTGTGTGTTTATTTTTCACTAGGTTTTAATTTGAGTAAAAAATATTTTTAAGCCTTTTTTTTTCTCTTCGATTTACGCAATTGAATTAATAGTACAATTCCGTCTAATTGAACTGAATAATCCTTATGTATTTTAATTGAATAACTGATTAAGGATTGTTCAGTTATTCAATCAATTTTTTTTATTTTTTATTCAGTTAAATTTTAAAAAAGGCTTAATTTTTTTTAAGCGAGTGTAGGGTGATTAAATCTAAATCAGTGTTGTTGTTAACTAAGACTATTTCTGTTAATTGAAATTAAGTGCAAATGAATTAAAATATAAATATCAGTTGGAAAACTCAAACTAAATTAAAATGAGAAATGTTGCCTTGGCAATAAACTGAAAT